>UELW01000766.1:209348-393978 GCA_900490495.1 Danionella dracula | reverse complement strand
GTTACAGTCTATACTATACAATATAAACAAATTGTCTAATTATACTGTTTTCTGAAGTTAATTGAGCAGTGGAAAAAATAATTTTTCTCATCAAAAATGAGCTCAATTATTCTGTTTGTAATGCCGATAAAAGTTGTCGAAACATGTATTAATTAGGTAGTAAAATCAATGAAGATTGATCGCATGTGAATTCTAATAAAGTCAAAGCCAAATCAGCGAGAGCACCCATAGTTGAGCCTCTCTCCCCTGACCCTCCTCTCTGCTCACTTTTTACAAAGACACAGATTTGCAAATACATAGGGAAAGCTTTCCCTTCAAATTAATGTCATGCTCATCTCTTAAATGAGTTTAAACCTTTCCTTCAAGATGGAAAAAATAAATAAAAGCTAGTGTTTGGACAGTCTCAGATTCCATTCCAAAGTCACTAAAACACAAGACTAAAACCACCTTTGATATGGATCTTTTTGCTCACCCTGAAATAGTCATATTGTAATAAATGAGAGGATTCAATTTACTAAGTTCTGGAAGAGCTTGGCTGATAATTGACCATCCAATCGTAAGGCCCCGTCTATATTAATCCAGTATATAAGGCACAACCTAAAAGACAATATCAACACAACGTTGCTATCCCTCCTTCACCTCTTCGTCTCAACAGGGGGGTGTTCTCCAGGCCAGCTCACTTCCTGGTCCTGGTCCTCACTCAGACGGTCAGCTTGCTAGTACGCTTCTCTATTGCTCGCCAATATGATTGAGATAACTGCAATATACACCAGCTGTTTAAAGACAAATGAGTTTTGCCCTCATAAACCTATGTGATCACCCACCTCACAAACCACCTTCAAAACTGCTCCCACCTAGTTATACACTTCCCTTCACCCCCACGCCTAGTCCCCTCTCTCTTTCCCTTGACCGTCTCACCCGACACCTCAGCACCCCATCCTTCCCTCCATAACACCCCATCCCGTCCCACCTCACCCATTCCCCTTACTCACTATCTTCCCCCGCCATTCCCCCCCCCACCCTCCACCACCACCGCCCCTCGAATTTTACTTATACAACCCCTTTTCAACCTACTCTCCGTCTCACCCCTCCCAGCTCCACCTATTTCCCTTACGTCTACCTCGCCACACTGGCCGGGCTCTACAATCTGTCTTCAAACCGCCCTGATCGTCCCAACCTAACCTATCGCCCCCTATCGATTCCTCAGTCCATTTGCTTCGCACCAACTTCAGCCATCCCTTACCCTCTCCATTTAAGTCCCTTTCACCCCCCACTCCTCCACTCTTCTTCCGGCCCTTGCCCCCCAAGCCTAATCCTCACCTAACCAGCCATCCTCACCCGACCCATCCCTACGCTCTTCCCTTTCTCACCAACTACCCACCCCCCTTCCCTTACCGCAGTGCCCACCCTTTCGTCCTCACGGGGACACGCGTCTAAGTTCCTATAGGTTCAACTATTCTATCCCAGTACCGCCACTCTTTCACAACCTCCCCCCCCTGGCCCCCTTATGTCCTAGACCCTGCTTCACCTCTCTTCTTGAACCAATCCCAACCAAACCACACCCCTAATATTCATTCCCCTCACTCTTCTCGCCCCACGCCCCCCCCACTTCTCCCCCTTAACATCCGCATATCCCCCCCACCCCACGCTACCCCCTTCATCACAATGTACCCCCCATTCCTGATACCCCCCATATCACTCCAGTAATCACCTTTCTGGTCCCCATCACCATAACCTAGATCTCATTCCCATCCCAACTCCAACACTTTATCCCCCCAATTCACCTTCGTATGCCTTTGCACCCCCCCATCCCCGCTGCCAACCCTAATTCCGACTGCGCGCCGCCAAACCTGCTGCCCTTTGTGTTTTTATACGAACCCTTATCTTCCCTCCTCCACCGCCCAATGAACGTCTCCCCACACAGCCCCCCTGTTAGCTGCCCACTTTCCTTGGCCCCAACTCCCTATCTATCCCTTATCGTACCACGACAGTAAATACTCCTCACTCTACCCCCTCGTACTCCACCTTCCACCCATCTCCTTCCGACCTAACCACCGCCTGGTTCCCCTGGCTCGCAGCTCCTACCCCTGTACCACCCTATGTTACCGCCACCCGTGCTACACACTCTCTTCACCGATCACAACCAATTTCACGCCCACCTACCACTTTCTTCCTCAACCCTGTCTTTCACCCCCTCCAACCACCTCGCCGTCACCTTGCTCCGTCCAGCCTTCCAACCGCAACATTTCTTTCGGATTCTCGCCCTCAAGCCCAATAATATTGTGCCTCATCCCTTTCCATCTTCCTCCTTAAGCACTTCACCCCCTTCCCCCCATACTCATTCCCCCGCCCCATTTCCACCGTCCGCTCTTGGATACTTCATCGACCCTAAAAACGTACATTTGTCCCCCAAATATTATTTTTTTTGTCCTAAAATTTGTGGTTGGCAGCTTTGGACAACATGGGACAATATAATTACACTAAAATAAATTTTAAAAAAATCTTTTGAGATAAATGATTCTCATAAAATCTATTTTTATTTTACTGGGGTTTACAAATATTATGTTCTGTGGAATCTGTCATTGAGAGCGTACAGGGAGCTGTCCTTTATCCTTAGATAAAGTGTCCTATAATCCCGCATGATTCAAAGATTTCCTGAATTAATCTTTTTTGCTAACAGATTTATTGTATCTTAAACTCTTGATGCCTGCTTATTAATTTTGCACAATAAGAAGAGTTATGTATATATTTCGAAGATAGTTGCGTCTCTCCCAACCATATAATTTTTCTTGTAATCTAGTGTTCAACAAAATTTATGTTTATCTTAAATCTGTCATTGATAGCTTTACCAGTGCAATTTCTAGACTATAAAATAAAAATAGTGCCTAGTTTCCTGTCTAAGACAAATGTGCCCATGATGATCGATAGAAATGCACAATTTTTTAAAATTATTCAGGTTGCGTGCCAGCTTTATAAGTGTTACAATTCTGTACCTTTACTTTACATTACTGGAAAGTAGTTTTATAAATGCCTTTCTAGACGGGTCCTCAATAAACCCTGTTGCTTCACAAGATATTTGTCCTCCATGTTCCTCGATCCGTCGGTGGTTTCTTTAAATAGAGTAAAAATTGGTTTGAAAACCCTCCATGGGTAAACGTGCTCACTTCCCTGTTTAACTACCCCCAGTCCCTGGATCCAAGAAATGGAGTAAAAAAATAGTATGTCTCTGTGCCGCAACGGGAAAAAGGGAGGAAAGAAGGACACAGAGGAGGGAAAGGAGACCGGCAAGAGCGGAGCAGAGAGATTTGGATGAAGAGAGACCGTAGACGGATGAGGAGAGACCGATTGAAGACGAGAGAGACGGATGAGAGAGAGATTAAGAGAGAGAGAGAGGAGAAAGAGAGAGAGAGAGAGAGAGAGAGAGAGAGAGATTCATCCATTGCCTCGTGTGTTTGAGGGGGTTGGGAAGAGGAACATGACTTTGCTTTGCCTTCTCTCTCTCTCTAGAACTCTGTTGCAGACAGAATGTTTTCCAATCAAGAGTTGGTTTGAACAGAAAAGGTTTGCCCTGGATTAGACACTTAGTGCAATAGACACTTTATGATTTTTTATTTGTTCTGAAATAAAGTGCTTCATTCTGATTGGTAACAAAAGATGTACAGTACTTTTTTGCTGTCTCAAACGTTCTTGAAATAAAGCTAAAAAAAATAGCTGAGATAATCTACAATTCAAAAGAAAATATATAGCAAACTTTTTTAATAAATTGGGTTTCTATCTGAAAAACGCAATTTTCAAAAACATCAATGTTTAATTTAACTTCATAAAAGCTGAGACTATGCATGTGCAGCTGGGACTGCATGTCTACAACCAGACCATATGTCCTTTATTTTCTGCACAAAGATCTGCCAGTCTCCGGTGGTTCAGCTTTAAATTTAGAAAGCAATTTGAATAAACAGATTGTTTGTTCTTGGAGAACAAGATTTATCGTCAAATAAGTCCTGAGCATAATGCTCTGAAAACACAAGGGAGAGGAATCAATAGAGGTTTTTATTTGATTTTAGCTGAACCGTCTCTTGGTATTTTGTGGATGAATGGCCAGTTGATGTTTCACAGCTAAACACGGGTTATATATCTCAAGCTGAAGTGCCATCTTTACTATCTGTTGTCTACCCAGTGTTTCGGAGCTCGAGGGCTTCTGTTGAGTCAGGCCAGACTCGAGTCGAACCAACAGTGACACTATTGTTCTCTAAAGGGCTTTCCTTCTCCCGAGAGTGATGCCAGTGGCTCTTTAACGTAAAGTAAATGGAAGCATGTGTTTTTCAGAGCACGGCAGAGTCTGGGTTTTTCTCTCGAGAGCTCTGTCGTTAAACAACTTGATAGAGGAAACTACTTCTGGCATTGTGAATTTATTTAGCATCTTTACATTTCAAAATACCAATTGTTTGTTCTTGTTTTAATGATCATTCTTGCTAACAGTTGCTATGAACATGAAAACAAGTCGTCCTTTCATGCATCAAATGTCTACTAATTATTTTTGCTACGTTCAGACTGCAGCCCAAAGTCACCCGAATCCAATTTTGTGCCCACATATGACCTCTATATGATATCTTCAGAACTTCAGAATTTTTCAAACCCAATCAAGGTCATTTTCATATGTTGTACTGAAAATAACCGATACAGGTCTCAAATGGGCAGAGAAAATCTGATTTAAGTCACTTTGGGGTTTCAGTCTGACCGTAGCATTAGAGTTAATTGATGGTTTAAGGACAATTCAATTAAGAACACAGTTTGAGGGAAGATGTTCTGTTTTGAGTTTAAGATGGTCAGGAAAGGAGCTGCTTCTGCATTTTTGGTCATTCATTTTCCACAGCAGCTTGGAATGAGATCATGGCCAGTAACTACTTTTAGTCTGAGATGATGAAGTTTGTTCAAAAAAGTACAAAACTATTTTTCACCATTTGAGAAAATGATTAATATTTAAAAAAATGCATGCATTCTTGTTCTGCAAAGTGCAAGTTTATGTTTTCTTCAATGTTGTCACACTCTTTTTGTTTCACACTGTTTAATCCAGTGTTGAGCAGTAACGTGTTACCAGTGAAAGTAACTAATACTCTAATGCAGTCGTCCCCAAACTTTGGTTTGCAGAGGTATGTGGTATGCAGTGCTCATTTCTCTTTGTGTGTGCGTGTGTGTATTATTGTCTCTATTTCTTAGTGTGTGTGTGTGTGTGTGTAGAACTGTTCATCTTGCACTGCTGGTGTCTGTAAAGCATAAGAAACTTCACATCGCAAATCACTGCTCTCACACAGGACACACTCAGCCATGATGTTAGTTTCAATGCTATATCAGCCGCAGTGTGCGTGCACGTTGTCTTAACTGCTCCCATTATCTTGGCTACCTCCGAAAAAACTTTGCAAACCTTTTTATTATAAAAAATATCCCCAATGTAAGACTTTTTTTTGGATGAATGTTTGATGACTTAGTACAATAAAGTGTAAAACGAGATCGGCCAAAACATGGTTGTTATTGACTCTTCAACACATTACCAAACTATATATGTTTGGGAAAAAATTGGAAAATAAATGGGAAAATTGTAAATGATTGGGATTATTAGGGGAGCGTAAACTTATTTCAGATCGAGAAATATCCGGATCGGCCGATATTCAAACGTAAATAATCAGGATTCGATCAGGAGCAAAAAAAAAAAAAACTGAATAATAATAAACAATATTTTTTTGTTAATACATCATCACTGAAGGTCCTATATAATGCCTTTTTAATGCATTTAGAATAAAAGTTGGACCCCTGTAGACCAGTACACTGCACCCCTTATAACTTTTGAAAGACGATTTTTATCATAAACTCTTAAGTCTTTCAAGTTTTCAGTCTCTCCAAAATACACTGTTGACCCATGTTTTGATTCAAGTAGAATCTCTTTTCAAATTTTATTAACATGATTAAGTAGATCTATTTTTAAAAATGCCTATATGTGATCTATATGTATGACCGAGAGTACATAGAGTGAGACAAACTCGGACACAAATTGCATATTCTCAAAGACGAGAACATACTTCCAGGTTTAATTCTGATGAGCATGGATAAAGGAACAGCAGTGAACATTTCTGATCAAGGTCTCACAAGTTTATGCCACACAAATATTTTTCAATCCTTTAGACACATTAATCATTAACTTTGGTCAATCAGATTAAGTCATTAGTACATTATTCTGTAACAGCTTGGCTCCAAAGAAGGTTTCATGATTAAAAGCTTAATTAATACGTTCATTAACCATATTGTTAATTAGTTTAATGGACAAAAAAACCACACTGAGGTTTCTGTTTGGTATTTAAGACGTTGTTGTTTTCCACTTAGTGTGCTATAATGCAAGGTAAAGCCTATTTTTATTTGAAATTGTTAATTGTTCATAAGTGTACATGTAGAGACACTCAGACAATGTGTTTGTTCTAAATGGATATGAGAAGCATTTTCAGTTAATCTGATTGGTTAAAGAGATCCACGTAAATAAAACTTCAAGCATGTCTGAACGTCACAACAAAATGGTAAAAAGTTCTAAAACATTAAGTTTGCATGATGTGGCCCCTTTAAATATACTGTTGTGCAAAAGCATATATAGAGTGCACTCTATGCTTACATGATTCCAACATTTGTTTGGGTTTTCTCAAAATGTGATTCAATAATGTCAGGGACGGGATGTTAAAGCAACAATTATGACATTACGTTATACATACAATAAATAATGCAAAGCCCCAGTAGTTGTTTGACCCCTCGCCTTAGTGTGCATGCTAAAGAAAACAGCTCTAAGCCTGACTGACTAATGCTTTTCTATATTTAAAATGCAATTTCATCTCATGTAGGGTTTGGCAGCACCAACTCAACTATGGCCTGCCTTTTACGATTTCATCTCTCCATCCGAGTCTGAAGCGAAAGTCCCAAACCTCCTGATTTAGTACGATATGTTTGCATGGCCGGTTTAATTTTCTCTCTCTAGCAGACTGCTGGCAGGTACAGCCACTGCTATGGTTTCTCAAGCACAAAAGCTCCACACAGTGGTTTTATCCTGGCAAAAACAGAGGATGCTTTGATTGGGGAACATTCAGCTCCCAGCCGTCTGTTTTAATAAGAAATGGGGAAATGAGAGGAGGAAAAAAAACGAATAAGGGCTCAGAGCTTCATAGGGAGCCAAGGGAAATAAGTCTTGCACCCAGAACATTCCATTCAGATAAAACCGTACAGTTGTTTTGGGTCACTTCAATCCGACTGAAGCTATTGTCTCCAAACAGATCATTGTCTCATCATTATTTTCAAGTGTTGGCAAAACTCATGCCATTGAGTCTGACAATCTTTCAGAGCTAATAAACAAATGGTGCTATGGGTTACCCTAACTTATATGTGCAAAAAAAAATTGTTTTTGCACATATATTTTGCTATTTTATATAATGTCCTATTTAAGTTATCTGAGTTGAGAAACGTTTGGATGGCTTCTCTGCAGGGTGCATTTCAGAGGCGTCACACCTCCGCTGTTTAATGTTGATGCAGTGACGGTCCTTGCCCCCTGGAAGGCGCTCAGGGGTAGTGATGGGTATTTTATGAGCTTCAAAATGACTCGTTAGGCATAACTCTTTTCAGGAGTGAATCGTTCTCTTTCTGATTTTTTTCTGTTTATGTGGATTACACTGTTGATAATCAGAAGACACAGCAAGTTAATTTTCTCACATTTGAGTATTTTGCTCTATTTTTGGGTCTTTGTTGTAACAATTTGCAAGTAGGTCTTCGGGCGGAAAGGTGGCGCTGGTCATCCCGTAACCGGAAGGTTGGTGGTTCGATCCCCGTTGTGTCCCTGGGTGAGCCACTTTACCCGAATAGCCCCGTATGGATGCGTGTGACTGGTGGAGTGTGTTTGATGAAGGTGAAGAGGCCGCCCCAGAGCAGCTGAGGGCTACTGAGGTAGCTTATCACCACCGGAGTGTGAACGTTGAGTCAATGAATCCACATGCTCTGAAAATTGTAATGCGTCTTTGAGCGTATGTAAATGTGGAAAAGTGCTATAGAAATGAAAGGCATTATTATTTTTTCCCATATGAACGATATATTTATATGTTGTTTAACTGAATCATTCTTTTACATGAACCATAGCCAAAAGAACAAAGCACCAAAATGAACAGCCCGGCTGTTTTATAATCTTTGTGGGCTTTGTCGAACAACTTTCGATGTTTGAACATCAATTTCCACAAATTTTCATTTCATTTTTATAGATTTTTTTTACATTTTATAAATTATATAAATTTTTTTAACTTTAATTTAAATTGTATTTAAAAAAAAATGGGAGGAGGGGGCAATAAACACATTCAAATTAATGAAACCCTACTGTATGATTTTACGGAGGAGACATACGGTTATTTTCAGATTAGACATTTTCAATAAATATTGTACCCTGTATTTGGCTGGAGCTACTGATAATATTTAACACATCTTTTAGTTTGTCTGAAATAAAACAATTACAACAGTGTTCAAACTGTAATTAGAATGCCCCCCACGAAAAATTTGTATTGTGGACGTAAACTCTTTGAAAAGTGTGGGGATGATTTTTTTTTATTTTTACATTTATTATAGATGTTATAAATCTATAAAACCCCTCACTATGCACTTTCTACATTTTTTCACGTAGGCGTTAACATTTTCACACTTCCCCCTTACGTTTAAATGATCTCAAAACTTTCTTTCACATGTCCACGAAACCAGCTTTTGTACCCTGCTAAGCATCTTCCTCTGCCTTTTGGTATGGACGACAAAAAAAGACATAAGTAAATATTATATATTAAATAATATTAAATATTTGAGCAGTGTATGGCTTGTTCACATACTTTCATATTAAAAAAATATCAATTGAGTCTTATAATATCATCTAAACCAATCTTTTTATGAGCCAAAAATCATCAGACAAAAAAAAAAGAATCATCTCATAGTAACATAAAACTGCACCAAACACAGTAATGATCTCATGAAACCGATGCACTGATTATTCAATGAGAACGTTCAAAACTGGGTCACAGACTCAGGCCACATGTAATTGTAGAGGATGGAAAATAAAGACGTACCGACGACTTTGGGTAGTTTCTGCCTCCTCAGAGGGATTCTGGGCAGCTTGGTGCTGATTCGACTGAAGCCACCGCAGAGGATTATTTTAGCCTTCTTGCTGTTGGTGGAGTTTTCTTGGTCAGAGCTGAAAGAGGAAGGATGATGTCATACCGACATTACACGTCTCACAAACAGATCAGATATATCTTTCTAACACTGTTTGCTCCAGCAGACGTTATAATGTGGAAATAACGAAGGAGAAATCGAGAGACCGATCTGCTTCACTGAGGAACTTTAGAAATCTAAGCTCGGCTGGTTGAATAATCTGCAGTTTTCCAGCCATTTGGAAAAGGTGGAAAGTTTAAGAAAACAACCGTCTGTGATTTTTAGAACACGAGAGTCTTGAGTTTTCTCGACTGGCTCCAGAGAACAGAGACTGCTTTCACTTCTGCGAACTGTGAACAGTTTTGATGACAGGCTTTGTGAAAAGATGATTTTTTTTTGCCAGGGACATAAGAACAGAGCACATTCGAGGAGGAAACAATCTGACTAAATCTGAGTGTCGGTTTGTTTTTCGAGTGCTAAATTTGCAATATAAAGTGACTTCATTGCAAAGTCTCAACTCCTCTTGTCCTGAGGATATGGCAACACTTTAGCATTGTGTTGTGCTTGCAAAAATGATCTATTTTTGAGGAGACTTACAATATTTGGAAAGTTCTGGACTTTGTGAAAAAAGTATTTTCAAGCAGTAGAGATGAAGCCAAGTTCGACTCATATAAACATAGAAAATCAGAAAAGATGTTCAAAATGGGACTGTCTGTTAAAATTTTTGTTTTTACCTAAAAACATGTTTCTTCAACACAACCTTGGCTTTATAAGTTATTTTATTTTGTTGAAAAGCTAATTTCATGGGCTAGATTGAAGATACATAATGAACATAACACTGTAGAACATGTTTGCTCTATTTATTTTATTGTAAATAACAGAAAAAAATCAGAAACTTGAAATAGACAAATAATTGTCTGAGAATTCAAATTAAATCCTTGTATTTGACTATTTAAATAAAAATGCACCAAAGTGCACTGGCATCTCCTCAACTGGCTGTTTTTGTTTTGTTTTGTTTTTGGGGGGCATTTATCTCTCATTTCTTAGCTGCGGTCTAGAGCTAGTAAACCGGAAATAGCAAGCATTATCCTAAAGTTCTAAATTCAAGCCTTGGTGATCATCTCATTTTGAAAAAAAAAAGACATCTTAACAGTAATCAAAACTTTTCAGAGAATCTCTTTATTGAGCTCTGGCTCCGGAGGCAATGTTATAAATTGCAGAGTGCGGTCGCAGTATATCAAGGGTTTCACACATCTATCAATAAAGTTTATATACACCCTCGGTAGGAAGAACTCTGCTATTTATTCTGAAAAAAATGTGTATCACGCTCTAGTTCAGTCTGCAGATTTACCAAGTTTTTTTTATGGTGCCAACAAAGATTTTAAATCTTGTATCTGATTTTTCAATTTCCACAAATTTAAAAAAATTAATAAAAGAAATAAATATATATATATATATATATATATATATATATATATATATATATATATATATATATATATATATATATATATATATATATATAATTATTATTATTTTTTTTTTACATTTTATATATGGTATAAAAAAATTTTTAAGCTTTCATTTAAATTATATTTAAAAAAATATGTGTTTGATTTTACGGAAGAGATGTATTTGGCTGGAGCTACTGATAATACACATCTTTTAGTTTGTCTCAAACAAAACAATTACAACAGTGTTCGAACTGGTATTAGAATGAGTTGAAGATTAAAATGAGTATTGTGGACACAAACTCATTGAGAAGTGCGGGGACGATTTGTGAAAGGATTGCTGTTTTGACTCACTTTCGGTTGTGCTTGTGGTTGCAGAGGAAACAGCAGCACAGAAGACACACGAGGAGCACCAGCAGGAAAGTGACCAGTGTTCCTGCAGCTATCACTCCCATCCGCTGATTCGGATCTGACAGAGAGGAAGCGAAACAGAGTGTGAAATGTGATGTGTGAACAAGGAGGTAAAAAAACTTAACAATGGAATTCAACAAAGTCTGCCAATAAACACACATATCCAGTTGCAGGTCCAAAATTCCAAGCCATTCCAATCTTATAATCATAGAGAGAAACATGCATTTTAAAATTATTGATTGTGAGAGGCATGTTTTCTAGGGAGCTACTTCTGAGCAGAAGGTAAACTCTTGGAGATGTTGTATTCTAGTAGTGAAGTGGAACATAGACCAGTAGAGCAAGTTTGTATGATGGATGAGAGACATTTGTTTCCTAATCATTGATATAAATGGATGATTGTATCACCTGAAGTGGAGCTTTTCAGGTTTTTTGTTTCACTTTTCTTCAGAACAT
This sequence comes from Danionella dracula, assembly GCA_900490495.1. Lineage (NCBI taxonomy): Eukaryota > Metazoa > Chordata > Actinopteri > Cypriniformes > Danionidae > Danionella > Danionella dracula. The sequence continues at coordinate 382,462 of UELW01000766.1, read as the reverse complement.
TGCTCAGGGGATGACGGTGTCCTTCAAGCTGGTGTACAGAGATAGTTTGGATATATTCAGGGCTGGAAATCCATTAGGTGTCATTGGAGTTCCCTCAATTTGTTTAATCCCCTAGACACTTGGGTGAAAATACTACCAGTCTCGAATCTGAGCTGATTTAGAAGATTTGTGATGGTTTGGGGGAAGTTAGGTGGTGGGACTTCTACACAGGCTCTTCTGCTGGGGATCTCATGGACAGGTGGAACTGTTTGTACTGTACTTTTGAAGAAGTTTGAAGTGTTCAGCTCAAATACACAAAGCCTCGCTCCTGGTAAGATATTTAACTTAGCTCTGTATTCCAGCCTGTGAGTTTAACTGTATTCAATCTTTTTAGGTCTGAGCTTTTTGAAACATTTCAGTTTAATTTAAATGATTTCTGTCACAATAATTGTTGCACCACTGAGATTAGAATAGGACCCAAAATGAGACACTCCAAGCAAAGCTCCAAAAAATGAAGTCTTTCTTTAATTAAAGTGTACAGGAAAACAAACTCCACAAGGGGAGGAGCAAAACAGCCCAAAAAATTGTAACAAAAGGAAATTCCCTTACTTGTGGAAGAGCGAAGAGGATTAGCATATACAGCACAACTGTGTCCAAACACAAAAACCGAGCGAAAGCCAGGGAAACAAAGCAGCACTTAAATAGCCAGTTGTGATTGGGTACACGTGAGAAACATTCCACTAACAACAAAAAAAAAACATGAAGAAGAACTAAGGCAGCAACCAGTGTGGTGGCCTCTAAAGGCAGGGAGAGGAATTACTGCATATGACAGATTGCCTTCAATGAAATTAAAGTGATGTTTCATGTTCAACAGGTTAACAGAAGACAACCTCTTTGAGTCTATGATTTGTGTTGCTGGCTCTCACACCAGCACTGCGGGGCGTGAGGACATTCACACACATCCTGAAAGCACAGCTGCGCTCCAGAAAGGCCTCGCTGAGGTCGATCAGGATGACATCAATGCTTTCATTCAGGTCCCTGTGAAACCTCTGCTGACCCACACCTTTGCTCATTACTCTCTTGCTCTCTTCCTGTAGTATTTCTCTCAGCTGTGTGAAGCTGCCCAGGCTCTCGATAACTCTGTGAGCAGGCAGGAAAAGAGCCAAAAAACATAACCATAAAAATAAGACAGCGCTCTGGAAACCCCGTCAAGGCGGCCATGTTAAACTGCTGCTGTCTACCGCAGTGACCTACATAGACAAAGGCTGTGCAGGCATGTTAGCAGCAGCTCCTGCTCTTTTATTAAGACACTTTTCAGGTTTTAAAGAAAAATATGTTATTTCCAAAATGCTACAAATTAATTTTGATGAATTTAAATAAAAATAAGTTTCTGTTAACACTTTTTAATAACTTTACAGTATTAATGATTATTTAAGAATCAGAAAATTAACAATTTACAAATCACCTTTTCTATATTAATACACATTTGTAAGCAGTTTATACGGGCTTTATTCTTGGTTTACAAACATCTATATAATATACTTAATAACATTAATTTCATGCTTTATTGAGGATCAGTTAATCATTTTAAAACCAGTTATTAGTTGTAAGGCATTCATGAGATCATTTAGAACATGTTAACACATTATTGTTAAACCATTTGAAAGCACATTAATACGTTACGTTATTCGGATATGTAATAACAGTTCCTCTGTGTGATAATAAGTGCTTTATTAACACATAATCCTACAGTAACTCACAATTAATTCAGCTAGTTATAAAGCAATTACTTGCTGCCAGTTAACTGTTTGTGTGAGCTCATCTCATTAAATATGTCTATGGTCTGGTTTCATTCTGAGATATTTTTCCTTTTTCTGAGAATTTAAATCTCATGTGTAAATGCTTTGGCGTGTTTATAAACTGCTTACAAATGTGTATTTTATCATAGAAATAATGCTTTATAAATGATTAATTAACTACGTGCTAATGCTTAATTGTTGACCCATAGTGTGCAGTTATTATAAAGTGATACCACATTGACTGTGGGCTTATCAACTGTGACCAAAATTGATAAGATATGGCGCTCACTCATTATTCTTAAAATAGCATTAATAACTTTTGTGTTTATGTTTTTAGATTGTTTTTTAACGCAACAGTTTAAATGTTATACTTAGTTCTTTAAGATTACCTTGAATCGGTTCCTCTATTGGGTATTTAACCTATATTTTTACAGACCATGATTTTAATTTCTGGACGATGTGTACATTGAGAAAGGCATCACGCTTGTTGCGTCACAAAATAAAAGCTGAAATAAAGTATTACTATTTTGTAAATGTGAAACTTATGACAATTAGTACTTATTTTGGAAATAAAAATAATTTCCTAACATGTGGTTTATCAATTTTTTTCACCCATACGTAACTGGTAGCTGATATTTTCATGACTGTCTTAACAGCTTTTTTAAAGTCGATCCAGATCATTTTCATGTGTAGTCCTTAATCTGATACATACACAATATTATTTTTCTCAATGCTCATGTAGAACTTCCCTGGGTTTTGCATCATTGAGCCAAACTTACACACGGTTTCTCACAGATACGAGTCACCGGAGAAAACATTCTTTAACGAACATCGTTTCAGGAAGAACCTCAGCAAAGTATTTAAGGATCTCATGAAGTTGATTTTGAATCAAATATTTACACCAACAAAGCCAAACAAGTATCTGGGAGCATTCCCTTCATTGTTAACAAAGCATTCTGGGGGATGTAGTTTGCTCTTCTGCACATGCATGTCACATTGGAGCCACATTGTGTTCACACATAGCTGTTGAATATTACATGTACTGTGAAAGAACATTATGAACATAGCCTTAACATGCTTATACATTATTATATATATACATTATTAAGTAATATATATATATATATATATATATATATATATATATATATATATATATATATATATATATATATATATATATGTATATTAAGAGAGGGTTAAACTGTGACATAACATGGGGAATGGCTTGTTGTATTGTTAATTTTACACAGAAAAGTTTTTTATTGCTTTGTAGCCTTTGTCATCATTATTAAGTTTGTAGTTTAACAAAGACTTTTTTTTATTTGTAGCCTATTTGGATTCCATCAATGAGGAGAAAGAGCTCAAGTTGTAAAGATGTTATGAAAGATACAGTATATGTAACATTTCATCAAACTAAACTAATCAACACTAAATATTTAAACTATTAAATATAAAATCGGAACGAAAATCCCATCTCTGCTCCGCCAGTTAGCTTTGTGCTGAATTAAAGCAGCAAAACTGTAAAAACTATCGACAGTCAAAGATCTTCTGAAAGATCTTGAAATATACGTGGTTTCCACGTGCCGCATCCAAAAAGATTAAATATTTTTAGCATTTTTAGGAGACTTGTGCTGCTTGACAATCTCTATTTTTGTACTTGATAAGTAGTTCTTTAAAACTTTGGTCTTAATCCCATGTTTTATCCCATGAAAGTGAACGGCTAGATGTGAAACGGCACACAAACCACTCACAATAAGTAGAATGATCATGGCACTGCTGTACTTAGCTTCTCACTCTTCTAACCCTTAACCAACAGCTGTTCTCCTCTGTTTAACATCATGGAAATTATGAGCCATGCATTTCTCAGCACTTTCTGGCCTCCGTAGGGAACGGCTCATGCATCAACAACAGAGGATTAGGATTTGCTTTGCTAAAGAAGGAAAGGTCTCTTACATAGGTTGCAAGCTCCGGACACAGGGTTGCAGCTCTGGTCATGGCACGGACAGATCTGGGCACAGTTCACTCCATAATGACCCAACTCACAGGTCAGGTTGCAGCTGGAATGAAGAGAAATTTAAATAAAACACAACTGTGAGAGATGCAGTCATCCTTTAAAGCATTGAGGATGAGTCTTTGACGTAGTCGGACATACTATATTCCATAGAAGCCAGCGGCGCAGAGACACTCTCCTGTGGCAAAGTGACAGACTCCGTTAAAACAATGGCTGCAGTCCTTCTCACAGTTCTCTCCATACGTGCCGTTAGGACAGCGAACCTCACAGCTGAACGAAAAGAGGAACCACAGGATGAGCTTAAGACTTGTTTGGTTCAGTGTAACTGTAATTTGTAAATTGTAATTTTTAGATCATGAAATAAAAAAAAAAATATGTTAGCACTTCATGAATAAAGGTCCCATATTATGTAAACGTCACTTTTCTGGCATTTCCATCAACTTTAGAGTTGTTCTCTCAAAAATACAAGCCTTTGTTTGTGTAATCCTATTTTCTTTTTATGGGAGCTCAAAACAACTTGACCTCCCATTCTCCCATAGCACCACCCACTGACCAATCAGATGAACTGTTAACGCAGCTCATCTCAGTAAAGAACGAACCCAGTCTGACATGAAAGTGTGAGAGTAGCAGAGTCGCTCAGAACAACAATGCAGAGAAAAGTGTTTTTGGTTCAATCCAATCACCAGAAATGAGTAGATTATGTCTGTTGCATGAAGAAAAATCTCAGGAAGATGATTTGTATTTGTTAACGGTACTTCACATAAGACTGCTTGTAAAAAAAAGCATTTTTCAATAAAGAACATGGCTTGCTCTGAAAACGGAAATATCTTGCCTACTTTGTTGATGATGAGCCCCAGGCAGTAATTACAATTTTTTTCAGTGGCTAAGCTTAAAGGTGCCACATCATGACCCTTTTAAATCCATTCATTTCCAACGAACACTTTCATCTTTTGGTAATTAAAAAACACTTTGACCTTAGACATCCAAAACACACTTCCTTGTTATTGTTTATTGAGACGGTTCTGCTAAAGTTACACTTCTGGGTCAGTCGTTGTGTATTTTCTTCATTGAGATACATTTGCGGGTTATCTGATTGGTTAGTGGGGGATGCTAAGCCCATTGAGCCATTTTGAACTCCCAGGTAAAGAAAATATGGCTACACAAACATGTATTTTCCTATATTAATTTGCATTTTACGCCTAAATATCCAATCTGTGTACACATAAATTACAAGTCATAATGATTAATCACAATTCAGTTTTGGAGGACCGTACAAATATTTTCTTAATTTATTAAGCACTAAAAATACTATATAAGACTACTGTGCTTGTTTAGGGTCTTTGGATCCAGTGTTCTCGTACCGATCTCCGATCCAGCCGGGGTTGCAGTGGGAGCACTTCCCGTCGATGCGGTTGCAGTAGTGTCCATCTTTGCAAGGTGGACACTGATCCTTACAGTTCTCTCCGAAGTAACCCGGGGCGCAAAGCTGATCGCACTTGGTCCCATTCCAGCCCCTCTCACAGGTCTCACAGTGACCCTCCGTCACCTTGCATGGCTGCTGACCTTTGCAGTGACCACACCTGAGACGATTAAAAACAAGTAGTGGAATCAGCCAAAACACAAAAGAGCCGCAGTATCTTCAGCTCTAGCTCAAAAATGCAGACTTCAGAGAAACAGAATTCAGAAAGATAAAATTGCGATGCTTGGTCAGGAAATATTTCTGTTTTTGGTTCTGTTACAATAACGTGAAAAAACTGCTTTGTGCTTTTGAGTGGCAAAATGGTGGAGTTGGTTGTCCCGTAACCAGAGGATTTGCGGTTCGATCCCGCCAGGTCCGTTCTGCCATTGTAGCCTTGGGCAGCCCACATTGCCCTGTATGGATGTGTGTAACTGGTGGAGGGTGTTTGGTGGTGGGCAGGAGACCGTTCTGTCAGACTGCCTGAGGACAGCTGAGGGCTACCATGGTAGCTTATCACCACCAGAGAGTGAACGTGAAGTGAATGAATGATGCTCTGAAAATTGAAAGTATTATTGTTATAGTTTTGCATGCATTTGTCTTTCTAAGTTCCTGTTATTTTTTTACTAGCTTTATAGATATATTTAACATTTCTATGTATTTATTGCAAAAATGGTTTTTGTTAAAAGAAAGAATTAATATTTTCTGTTGTTTATACAAATATTCCACAGGGTGAATTTCCTTAAAATTTGTGAATATGGTATTTTATTTTGCATCCGCTGCATAAAACATATGCCAGTGAGTTGGCGGTTCATTCCGCTGTGGCGACCCCGAAAGGGAATAAAGCCAACATGAAGATGGATGGATGGATGGTATTTTATTTTGATAAATAAATATTATTTTGACTTTAATTTGCTTTCATTTACAGCGGAAGCTCATGACTGCCACACAAATTTTCTCCACCCAATTATGTCGGAATAACGAGATCTTTTCTAGCAAAAATGACATATTATGTCATAGAAACAACATAATTATGTCTTAATAATTACATGGTTGTTATAAAAAAGTTGCGTCTTGGTTTTTTCACGTTGTACAGTGACTAATTACAGCCATTTCAATAAATATATGTCTGTATTCAATGTCAGTAGACTCAAAACGATCGCATGAATGTGATTCAATGTTGATAAAATGTCTTTGTGGTTTAAGCAGATGAAAAAGTAAATGCAAACTAGTTCATTTAAACGTGCAGTGACGCGTCAAAGAGCAGGAATGGCAAAAGAATGTCACGAAATAGATAATTGTGTAATTCTTACAACATTACTATCTAGTTTTTTATGACATAATTATCTTTTAAAAACCACACAAAGATCTTGTAAAAATGACCTAATTAAGTCTTAAAACATCTATCTATTAAAATATCTCTTAAAAATATCTAATTATTACAACATATATGCGTGGAAAAATATATATGTGTGTGGCAGCAAAAAGTATCCATAATTTTACCTTAATGTGTGGGATAAATATTTTTTTTCTTCCATATTTTTGTTGCATAAATCTGTTGATCAAACCTACTATTAATTAAAAATCATAATTTATTCAATTGTGTTATCCAGGATTTTCTCTCTATAATTGACAAAATCATTTATGATCTCGATTAATTTACCCATAGTTTTTGAAAACTTTCAAAGCATTTACCCAAAATATGTGTAAAAAATAAGATTTGTCACTCATTTGTCTCTTTGTGTCATGGCCAAATTACGATCACAAAGAGTAGATGAAAATGTCCCCAACTACATTTATTACTCTTATTTACTTCTTTCATAAATCAACTTTTTCATACAGACATTGCTTGGTCTGGCTCAATGGTTACTATATATGACCCATAAGAACAAATGATGAATGGCTGTAAATGCTAGTTTATGTGCAAAAGCATATACGTAGATACTGTGCGTATATTTCTCACTTGTTTCTGCAGTTCTGTCCGTACAGGCCGGCTGGACACGGCTCCCGGCACAGCCTCCCTCTGTACCCAGGTTTACAGGTGCATGTCCCATCCACCTGATTACACTTCCCATGGCCACACTGACACTGGTTCTCGCAGCGTGTCCCCCAGAACTTCTCACGGCACAGGCAGCGGCCTGAGAACTGCTCACAGGGCGAGTTGTTGCAGAGACACTGCGCGCCGCAGTTGCGTCCGTACCAGCCTGGGTTGCAGATGCAGCGACCTGTGTTCTGCTCACACACGGAGTTGATGCTGCAGTAGCAGTTGCCGTTACACAACGGTCCCCAGAAACCAGCATGACAGGTGCATTTGCCCGTCTCCTGGTCACATTTGCCTCTCTGGCAGTTGCAGGGCTTCTCGCAGTTCTCACCCCAGTGGTTTGGATAGCATGTACACATGCCAGTCACGTCATCACACTTCCCATTTGGGTGACACGTGCACATTCCCTTGCAGTCTGGACCCCAGAATTGAGGAGGGCACTCTGACAGAACAGAAAAGCAAGGTTTTAGTGCAGATAAAGATGCATGTTAACTGGATGAAACAGAATTTTACATATTTGACAATCAGGTCCTCTAGTTAAAAATAGGATTTCCTTCTAATTGTAGACTACAGCATTTAAATAAGCTCAAATTAGCCATCAGTTAGAAGACGTAAAGGATCCATATTATGCCCCTTTTAAGTAATTTATAATAAATGTTTGACCCCAGTAGACTTAATAACCTTCAAAAGTATTAATTTTAAACAATCACTTTGAATCAACTCCACAAAGCAAGCCATATACTTATTGTTCCACCCCACTCTTTCTTTACATTGTTTATCGAACGTGATTCTACTATGTTTCACTTCTGGATCAGTCAGCACATATGTTCATCTTTGAGATGAGCTGCATTAGCGTTTCATCTGATTAGCTATTGGGTGGTGCTCTGCCCAATGGGTGTGGCTACGGCGATCAAGCAATTTTGGACTCTAAATAATTCCTAATAAATCTATCTTAACATGACTCAAGTCGTGTTTTCGATGAGGGACCAATACTAAAGTGTGCAAGAAAAGTCAAGTTTAAAACAAATTGAAATTAGTTTGCTCAGATAGTTTTTCAACTGTTTAATGTTGATACAGTGATGCCTGGCCACACGTTAGTGCTAAAATAGTTTGTATCTAACACTCACTTTTAAACACAGAAGAAGAAAGTTTTTGCATGCAAGGCATTAAGCCTCTGCTCCTCCACATCGAGAGGAGTCAGCTGAGGTGGCTTGGGCATCTGTTCCTGATGCCTCCTGGACGCCTCCCAGGGGAGGTGTTCCGGGCACGTCCCACTAGGAGGAGGACCCGGGGAAGACCCAGGACACGCTGGAGGGACTATGTCTCCCAGCTGGCCTGGGAACGCCTTGGGATCCCTCCCTGGAAGCTAGAAGAAGTGTCTGTGGAGAGGGAAGTCTGGGCATCCCTGCTTAGACTGCTGCCCCCGCGACCCGGCCCCGGATAAGCGGGAGAAGATGAGATGAGATGAGATGAGATTAAGGGATATCAGAGAGGGGAACATTTTTGCTGTAGCTGTTTAGCTGGAAAACAAACAATGAGTAGCTCCAGCAGTTCCAGCTCCTGCAGCTTTTTTGGCTACGAAGAGCTTACTGTTCTGTATTGTCTCTTCTTCTGCATTTTCTTCGTTGGCTTTCTGTCATGAGGTCACCATGAGAGTGAGTATTGAGCACCAACCAGCTGCTCTTTTCAGTCCCAACCGCACTCTGAACACATGATCAATTAAGCCAACTTTCTTTGGTCCACTGTGAGTATTCAGCTGGAGAAAAACCAAGGTGGTAAGGCCAACCTTTTTTTGCTTGCAACCACTCGCTGAGCCAAATGTATGTATTTCTGACTTCGCCCATTGTTTTTTCTCGAGGGACATTAAATTTCATACCAAAAATTGGTCTGGGTGTGTAATGGACTTACAGTAACCACTGAAATGTACAGGAAGGTCACTGAGGCAGCACAGAAGCACAATGCTGTGTTTTGCCCTGTGGATGATGTTTGATCATCATGTTACAAATTACAAAACATATTTGTTTATTTTACATTTATTTTTCCCTTTTATATTCATAAGAGAAACAAGTGAAACATAGTTGCAAGAAGAAGCATTGAAAATAAAAAAGTTTCCATGTTTACCTGCCAATTCTCTTGAGCATGAGTACGACACAGTTACAGCTCTATCAAAATATACTTGGGTCTAACGTTTATAGATTTGTGTCACATAAAGGGGGGAGTTATTATCAAATATCTTTTTAACATTTCAGGTATGTTAACTTTTTGCTAGGGGAGTCTCCAGAACCTTTCAAAATCACAATGGCCAATTTTTAACACATTTCAGTTTTTTGGTAGCAAAAAAGAAAAAAAAAAAAAAACATGAACAAAAAGAACATGTACAGTTGAGATCAAAGGTTGAGAAAATCCTAAGTAAAAGTCATTCCTAAAGTTTGCTTTAAGGAGAGCAATACATCTCAAAAAGTGAAAATAACGGCAAAACACTCACTTGTCTGACAACTTGCCCCGAAATATCCATGGCGACATCGGCACTCATTTGGTCGGACACAAACCTCGTTCTCATTACAAGTGAAGTTGCCTTCACAGAGAGCTGAGGGGAGAAGATATACATCAAGAAGGTCCTGAGGAAGTGATCTAATGTTGAGGAAACGGCACTTACGTGTTAAACACTCCTCGCCTAGCTGTGCCCATCCGCTGCAGCACATAAATCCTGATGACCTATAAACGAGATGAGACATTGGTCATTAAGGAGAGAGTCAGCATTAAGAGAGATAACATGGAAGTTAGAATGTAGCTTAGTGGTTAGAATGTAGCTTAGTGCTTAGCATGTATGAGGTCCTGGGTTCAATTCCTAGCTTCTCAACAAGTGGCACATTTCCCCTTCTGTAAGTCGTTTTGGACAAAAGCGTCTGCCACATGCCTAAACGTAAATGAAAAGAATGCTTTGTTCCTTAGTCCCCTTTGGTGTTGATTTTAGTAATTCACTTTCCTTAAGTAGATCGGTAACACTTTTTAATAAGGTGGCATGAGTCATCGTACACTGTCAAAACAATACGGTCAGAAACTGAACATAATGTTGTTTTCTCCATCTCATACCTTTCAAGTGTCCCATTTGGCAGAGAAAACACCGTATCTTAGCTCTCTTTCCTGCTGTTGTCCCATATTAGTATTTTCTATACTGTATTGTGTCAAAGCCCACTAAGGAACGCCGCTATATTTTAACGCTATATGAGTGCCGAGAATACACTAAAGCAACACTTTAACAACCACGTGAATTCTGTGCACACACAAAAGCATGTTTGACATCAAGGTAGCCTGCTCACACATACAAGGACTATACGGAGATCTCAAGGCCATAATCTGTTTCAACAAAAACACTCAGAATTTAAGCAGATAATAAGCACAGAATTGTTTATCCACGTTATTGTGCTTCACTTATTTAAACACAACACATTTCATTTTGATAATTTTCCAAAACTGTGATGAAATTAATAGTTCTACTCTGTCTCTGTGCTGGTGCTCTCTGAAACCTCTCCACGAGAAGAATTAAAAATTAGGAGTAAAATTGGAGATCAATTGTTTAATATAAATAAATAAATGCTTTTTGCTGACCATGTACAGATATGTGTAAACTTTGTTGTTATTGGCATGTCATTGGTATTTTTAGTAAAAGGATATTATGTAGGTAACATCATTTGTATATCCAAAACTTGACAGGAATGCCATAATAAAATTATAAAAAAATTAATAGTTCTGTGATTTTACCCACCTTTGGATAATTTAAGAGACAATTCTGTACTACCTACTGTACTACTTAAACTACTTACTACACCACATGAAATACAATGTCAGACTCATATTAATATGTTTACTAAATCAACATAAACAATGTTTTATATGCAGATAATCACAAGCTTTACCCTCATTACTGATTAACGGGGAAAAAAACAACAAAAGCCAGCCAGTTATCACTCCTGTTCAATCAGCAAAAAATCCCAGAAAGCAACACGAGTTCAAAATATGGAAACGCTCTTTAAACCACAAAAAATGACAGATTTCATAAAAATAACCAGACAACTGTCCTGTATTTTTACGAATGGCTATAGTGTAGATAATGCACAAATGAAATATTAATTAACCATTAAACAATAAACTCATGCATCCTAAGAATCAATATGTTAACTACTCCCTTAACTAATGATTAGTTTCTGACTGTTACTTGCATCAATTGACATTTTGAGGTAAACTACTCATTAAATAATGATGAGTTAATGATGATGTCCCCCTTAAAGTAAAGTCACCACTTAATAATAACTAACACACCATTGTTGGAATGTTGCAGCTTTCACAAGAACACAACCTTTTTATTGGTTTCAATAATGCTCACAATCTGAACTCACTTCTAAACTTCTAAACTGAAGCCTAAAACAACACATTTCAATTTTCAAAGAACGTTTCCAAAATGAACGCCCGGATGTAATAATAAAATGGTCATTATGGTATTTGTGAATTGGTAAAAACATTTCACAATGAATATAGTTGTATCTATTTCCTGTGAATATTGTATCGTAGACTTTTTAGTTGTTGTTCTACTATTGTACCTACGTAAAGCTACCTTGAGGCTTGAGAAAGGTGCTGTATGATTTTTTTTATAATATATTTGAACTCAAGCCGTCAAAAGGACTACTCTAGCCCAACGTCGTGCTTGGTTATACCTACTGAAACACTGACACTGTGAGCTGAGCTGCTTATTCATAACAGGACAAATACACTTTTGTTTCCTTGAGTTTGCAAACAGCTAACTTAATTTAGTTCTGGGTTTTTTTTAAAGCAAAACAACCAACTTGTAATAATCACGAGCAAAGTTTACAGGTTTACAGTGCATGCTGCACCAATTCTCTAAAACAAACTGCCAGATGCAAAACAAAACAGAATTTACAGTGTTTTAAATCAACCAAAAACGTTCTGTAAAGGCATATGGTGAGCTACTAGTGGAATATTGTATTTGTCTGTGTGCCATCTGGAGCTTCTCTTCAGCGTACAAGCACAAATGGTTTAGATAGTACATATTTACAGTCTCGCATCCACTTGGACAAACACAAGTGTGCACACTCTTCTCGCTCTCCACCCTCGAGCTGACAGGAGTCATGCAAACCAGCCACTCTTTGAGACTAATGTGAGTGTCTAACTTCAAATAAGGCCCCGGCCTGGTGCCATTAGTGCTAAAAATATCTTTCACTGTCCCTGGATGGTGGAACAAACTCCTGATCCAGTCAGGAAAGCAGCAACACTAACAGCTTTCAAAAAGCAACTGAAAACTCTTCTCTTCAGAGAACACCTACTATAAAAAAATTTAAAAAACTACCTTCTTTTTTCCCTCCTCTGTCTTTATTTTCTTCCTCTACTCCCTCACTGCTTTGGTTTATTGATCAGTTGATACAATTCTATTATGAGAAGCTGAGATAGACTTTGACGGTGTAACAGATTGCATATTGTGTCTCCCCTAATGTAAGTCGCTTTGGACAAAAGCATCTGCCAAATGCATAAATGTAAATGTAAATGTATCTTAATTTAGAAGATCTAATAAACAAGCAAGAGTGAAGTATGAGTGGAATTGGATTTTACTTAGATTAAACCTTCACACATTCTATTGTAGCCCTTTGCGGAGATTAAAATAATGGAAGAAAAAAATATGAAAAAAATGTTTTAACGGAAGTTCTTGGTTTGGTATCTACACTCTGCTCTAAAATAAAGTCAGTAGAGATGAATACCTTTTTAAATCTAGTATTTTTGTGTTCGAAGCCTAAAGAGCTCTATTTTGGTGAACCTGTTACCATTTTTAATGTTTACATATATTTTGAAATCAAACACATTTTCAACTGCACTTCCTCGTTGTGTTTTCGTCTGCTGTCTGACGCAAGTTCACCAGTTTAGTTGCATCTGATGGTAAAACACGAGCTCAGAACTATGCTTTTAAATCATAATTCCAATGCTAGCACACATACTTCATTCTTGGTAGAAAAGGTACTAGTCAACATCACTGTTTATGTTACAGTGTAGAACTGGCGGGAAAGGGGGGATTGGAGAAATCTGAGCTTCAAACCAACTGTTTCAGGAACAATTCCAGTACAGTTTGTAGTTTTATGGCTTCAACATTAAAAGCGTAGTGGTGGGCGCTGAAGGGGGCCGTCAAACGTATTCATATTAAAATAACATCAAAGAAAAAGGGGGTTCACGGGACTGCTCAGAGTTGAAATTGTATTAGTTTAATGATGACATGAGTTGGCACTGACATGTTGTTAGTATGACCGCAGGTTGCTGACTTTACTTAGTTTGTCTTCAATAGGCTGCCGGGAGGAATTGAAATTATTCATTGGCATCTAATAGCCATTCAATTACTACATGAAAGTTCATTAAGTTGTAATGCAAAATATATTGTTTCTTAAACACAAAAGGGTCATCTTAATTCTGTCTGAAAGAGCTTGGCCTACCTCACATACCAGATATACATCAAATGTTAAAACTGAAATGATTGTGGTGAATAAGAATATAATCAGTTTCCAATTTTTTTTAATAATGCAGCTAAAATCAGCAGAAGAGAATACTAGTAATGGAAAGTTTTGTTCATTTTGATGATCTGTTCTTTTGACTCTCGTTCACTTAAAAGAAAATTATGTCTGCGGATCCTTAGCATAGACCAGGGATCGGCAACCCAAAATGTTGAAAGAGCCATATTGGACCAAAAAAACAAAAAACAAATAGGTCCGGAGCCGCAAAAAATTAAAAGCCTTGTATAAGCCTTATAATGAAGCCAACACATGCTTTATGTATCTATATTAGCCTACTATAAAAATGACTAAGTTTGCTACGAATACATAATGAGCCTTCATGATTAAATGTTTATTTTCCCTGCAGTGAATCCTGTAGAGAACGACGCACCACGTGACTACTCTGTTGTACGATTACAATATTAATTAAAGCTGCAAGCAGCGATGGGCGGGCCCTCGCACGATGCGTCCGCGGAATCCAAAGATGCCGCCCCCTGGTATTTCATTTTTTCCCTCATGTATTTTCACTGCCTATTGACAACAGCTATTTTAAACACATTTCTTAAAGCCTCCAGGGGGCGCTATAACAGTCTCATGCCATGAGCATATTATTCCATGTAGAATTACCAGCTCATCATGCAAATTTTTTGTCATGTACATTGAATTAAATATGTAAAATATATAGCAACAAATACGTTAGGATCCCTTAGAATTCATACAGCCAGCAGGAGGCGCTATGAGTGTATCATCAAGTAAGCATATCTACTTGTTCTGAGGGGTAAGCTCATCATTCCATACATTTTTTACATTCACTCCCTATTGACAACAGCTATTTTAAACACATTTCAGAAAGCCTCCAGGTGTCGCTATAACAGTCTCATGCCATGAGCATATTATTCCATTTAGAATTACCAGCTCATCATGCAATTTTTTTGTCATGTACCTTAAGTAAATATGTAAGATATATAGCAACAAATACGTTAGGATCCCTTAGAATTCATACAGCCAGCAGGAGGCGCTATGAGTGTATCATCAAGTAAGCATATCTACTTGTTCTTAGGGGTAAGCTCATCATTCCATACATTTTTTACATTCACTGCCTATTGACAACAGCTATTTTAAACACATTTCAGAAAGCCTCCAGGTGGCGCTATAACAGTTTCATGCCATGAGCATATTATTCAATTTAGAATTACCAGCTCATAATGCAATTTTTTTGTCATGTACATTGAGTTAAATATGTAAGATATATAGCAACAAATACGTTAGGATCCCTTGGAATTCATACAGCCAGCAGGAGGCGCTATGAGTGTATCATCAAGTAAGCATATCTACCTGTTCTGAGGGGTAAGCTCATCATTCCATACATTTTTTACATTCACTGCCTAATGACAACAGCTGTTTTAAACAAAATTCATAAAGCCTCCAGGTGGCGCTAAAACAGTCTCATGCCATGAGCATATTAATCAATTTAGAAATACCAGCTTATCATGCAAATTTTTTGTCATGTACATTGAGTTAAATATGTAAGAGATACAGCAACAAATACTTAGTATCCCTTGGAATTCATACAGCCAGAAGGAGGCGCTATGAGTGTATCATCAAGTAAGCATACCTACTTGTTCTGAGGGGTGAGCTCATCATTCCATACAATTGTTACATTGATTGGATGAAGGATGTGAGAGGTACAGTAACAAGTACCATTATCCTCATACATTTGAGAAAGCTCAAATTCGAAGCGGTGCCACAGAAAGACCGTGCGACGAACTTCTGCGTTTTTGATAACTTTTGGTCAATACTGTCTTAAGAGTCACCAGACAAATTTTCAGCTCGATCTGGCAATTTTCCTAGGAGGAGTTCGTTAAAATGCGAGATGAGCTGTTTTCGCATACTAGGTGGCGCTGCAAAGCTGTCGTTTAAAGTAAAGTTGTACAAACAGTGTCAGACTACTATATTTATTTAGGATGAGGTTTAGGATAAATTTGGTGGGGTTTGTAACATGTTTAGGGTGTCAAAACAGCTAAAACATCTATTTTAGTAACATTCAAGGGGGCGCTGTGGAGGCACTCTTAGAGCGACGTCATATTGCGGCCTATCATTTCATTCAGCCTTCCAAGCTCATCATGTCAGGCCGTTTTCGTGGACAACGGACAAACTAGAACGGAGATATACTCAAAAATATGTCAATTTTCGGCACTTTTTTGAAGGGGGAAATTCGTGGGGGCGCCACCCAAAGACCATTTTATGTACTGCTGCGCTTTTGATAACTTTTCATCCCAAATGTCTCCCGAGTAACCACACCAATTTTCAGCTCGATCTGGCTATTTTCCTAGGAGGAGTTCGTCAATGTGCAAGGTGATGTTTTTTCAAAATTATGGGGTTTTTTCAAAATGGCCGACTTCCTGTACGATTTGGCGAAAACCTGTCAGAGACTTTTGTACTTGGCTAGAGGTGGTACATATGTGTACCGATTTTCGTGACTGTAGGTCGAACTGGCAGGGGGACCCCGGTTTTTCAAGGGGGCGCTGTAGAGCCATTTTTTATGCTACGATCACGCCGACTTTGCCAGATCGCAATTTTCAGCGAGCTTGACCTTAGTGCCGATTTTGGTGCGTTTTCGAGCACGCCTAGTTGGTGTATTTTGCGAGTTTGGCGGCAGATAAAGAATAATAATAATAATAATAATCCTAACAGATACAATAGGGCTTCGCCGCACAGCTTCGCTGGCGTGCTCGGGCCCTAATGAATTATGTTTCATTGCTTTGATGAAATTAGAGAAATGCAATAAAGAAATCGAATTTTTGATGTCATTTTTATTTTGAGGATTCACAAAAACAACATCAAAATGGAACGTGCACAACATGCCCCTTAACTGGGCAACAAACAATGTGAAAAAACGCAGCATACATTTATAAAAATAAAACAGTAGCCTTTTGAAAAGAAGTATATAAAATCACAGCCACTTTGTTACTAAATACGTGCATGTCTTCCCTGGAAATGTCTTTCCACGTTACTCTTGTTATTAGACAACTTCCCAATACAGAGCAAACATTCAGGCGATCCTTCCGCATCAGCACTGAATGCCATCGATTCGGTCCAAGAACCTTTGAATCCTCTCTTCTCCTCAGTTATGTTTCTCTTTTTCTCTTTGGGATCCAGGGCCCACCACACAGCCGCTGGTGTGTTTACAGCAGCCCCCTACCTGGCATCCCCCCTGCTGGTAGAAACGTGTGTCACGGGTGATGACGCAAATCGTCGCTGACAGAAATGTTGAAATTAAATATTTATTCTACACTCTTTTACAGCATTGGAAAACGTTGAGAATGTTTGTCCTCCTATAGAAACCATATTAAACAAAAAACATATTTACATTTTTCCTTTTATTTTTTCATTTTTGAAAAAGCTCCAGGGAGCCACTAGGGCAGCGCTAAAGAGCCACATGCGGCTCCAGAGCCACGGGTTGCCGACCCCTGGCATAGACCATGGGTCTCAAAAATCGGTCCTGGAGGGCCACAGCCCTGGACAGATTAGCTTCAACCAACATTTAACACACCTGCTCACAATAATAAAGACACTCTGCTTGTCTGAAGCCAGATTAGTATGTATGCTAGCCAGGGTTGCCTTTAACATGTAAAGGGTGACAGCCCTCTAGGACCCGCTTTGGACACTTTTGGCATAGATATTTTTCAATTAGCCTTAGCTAGCAAGTTTACTTCTCACACAACAACCCGGTCAGGTCCAATACCCAATAGACCTTTTTCACAAAAAAATGGATGTTTACACAAAACCTTTACATTTGGTCGAATGTTATGTTTTATGCATGTGTGACACTTGCGAACTGTCAAAGACGTGATTTAAGTGAATCCCAGACCAGTCGCCGACCCCTGCAAAGTATTTGGCTTGCTAATATTTGTTGGCAACTTAGAGTCAAATCAATTTGGACTGAAATTATCAGCGAGATATTGAACTCTTCTGCTGTCATCGTTGGCAGCTTCCTGAACGCAGTGTGAAACGAAGAACAAGTTTATTTATTTGTTATTCATAAATGTATTTATTTCCAGTTTATTTATTTTACTGCTTATTTATTGTTAGCAACACTAACAGCTTTCAAAAAACAACTGAAAACTCTTCTCTTCAGGGAACAACTACTATAAAAAAAATATTAAAACACTTTCTTTTTTACCAGCTCTGTCTTTTTTTCCTCCTCTGTCTTTATTTTCTTCCTCCCTGCTTTGGTTTCTTGATCAGTTGATACAATTTCTATTATGAGAAGCTGAGATAGACTTTAATGGTGTAACAGATTGCATATTTTCTCTCCCTAATGTAAGTCGCTTTGGACAAAAACGTCTGCCAAATGCATAAATGTAAGTTTATGTCCTTGCTTCTAGCATATCCCTCCATCTCATGAACCATTTCCTGATCCATTATCTTCTTTTGACTAAAAATGAGCTCACACGTAATTTTCACAACAAACTTCTTGAGTGCTGCCATTATTGTTGATAATCAGCTTTGCATGACTACGGTCTTGCTCACGTGACCTTGCACTGTTTTAATGGGAGACGTGATTTGACCGTGACAATTATTATGCGGTGTGAACGTTCCTGCCACCGATCTATCATGCAGTATGAAGCCAGCAGTACCTGAATGCTACCCCAGACAGTGATGCAGTGTGAAAACATCTGTGTGACACTGTGTTACAGACAAGTCGCTGTATAGTTGGAGGTGTGCTGAAACAAGTGAAAAATACTGAGGGAGACTTGTTTGAAAATTAGGAGAACGGTGGCCCATCCACTCGCCAGTTTTGGTGCATGGTCTGAATTTTGATTAATCTTCAGTTTATGCAGCAACATCAGCACGCTACGAGCCAATTATCACCTTTCTGCTCTCTCGGTTTTGTGAAAATAATGATACGTACTAAAATAAAGGAAATGTGGAACACAAAGATTGACATCTTTACATAATTTAAAAAACAATGGTGCAAGAATGAACAGGGGGAAAATGGGAAAGAAGAAATGGCAATAACCATACTCCGAATATGTCACACACACACACACACACGCACGCACGCACACACACACACACACACTAAATCATTCACTTTACAGAATAACCTGGCATCATGGTGGAACTGGCGATTACTGAGGTCACTAACCAGCATGTGTTGGTAGAGGGTGCAAGGTACAGAGATGAAAGAAAGAGCTGGTGCTAGCTCTGTGTGAACAATGCCACTCGTACTTAGTTTGTATGTGGAACTATTCTGGTGGACTGATGTTGTTACCTGTTGTTCTTCATCACGTTAACGACCTCCTGCGTTCATGTGTTTGTCTGCAAGAAAATGTTCAATAGGACCCACTACTCATCATCTTCTCAATCTCGACCCAGACATTCCTTTCGTAAACTAAAATTATTTCCCTGCTCTTCTTTAAATCTTTCAAGTGACCCCACTATCTCTGCTTTAAGTGGCTTCCCCCTAAAAACGAATGCTCTCTAAGTGCTCAGTAGGTATTAGACATATGCTGCCCCTCATATCCTAACACATGTGACCTCAGAGGGGCCTTGTCCACACTTTGGCTTCCTCTGAAGCGTGGGGGATGCTCTCTGGCTTCAGTCAGAGTTTGTTTAGCCTGTGTGTGCGTGTATTATCCAGACGTGATTTACTTCTCTGCTCTATATCAATTCCACACAAACACTGCAGTGAGACCATAAGGCCCAGACCGCTTAAACAAATGGAAATTGAGCATCAGTCAACAGCTAGGGGGCCAAACTTGATTCAGCAACAATAAAACCCTGTGTGGAAATTCTGAGCAATTTAGTCAAGCTAAAGCACACTTCCTGTCGACATATGTGGCGGCTGAGAATCTGTTTTTGGTAGAATGCACATTAGATGGTATCTGCGGCTCTCCATTTTGATCTAAAGCGAACCGATAAACATCTGGAGCCAGTAATCACAGAGTACACAAACTTTTAAACAATCGGGTAAACTATTGAGGACTGAGCACTGCTTGTAAAATTCCCCCGAAATGCCTTCGGTGATAAAAGCAGGCATGATTGATGGTCTTGAGTGTCTAAATTCAACTGTTCTGGTTTGAAATGAAACAATATGGTTTGTGCAGCACATTTTTAATGACTGTGATAAAGCTGAACATGTTTTGTTTGGCAAGACGTGCTTTGAAAAATGCTTGCATATGCTAAATTTGCTATGAGTAAAACAGTTGCTGCAAAGGCCTGATGTAAACTGGTCATAGACTGCTGAGGAACTGATTGAGCAATCTTTGCTGGCCAAGAGCTAGAGTTTATTTAATCTGGTTAAAGAGTCTATGTTTTAAGCATTCTTGATAATCGAATTTTAGCCTAAACCAGTTAATGAGAACCTAAACCAACACACGGGACTAATGCAAAATTAAAATAGTCCATGTGACTAAAAACTAAAAACTATTGGAAGCTAGCTTAAAGCCAAATACCGTGTCAGATAGTGCTCCCCTCTATATGGTCATTCAATGTGGAGCTTTATTAAGGGGCTTTATTTCTGTATTTGTTATTATTGATGTGTAATCAGCAGAAGGACCAGATGGGAATGCCCTGCTGATGTCCCAACATGTCTTTTATAACATCTAAATGTGATTACAAAGAACCAATAAGAAATATACAAGCAAAGATGTTATGTATGGAATAAAGACTTTATAAAGGCTGAAATAACCTTCATCGGGACAAAAAATAGTAGAAGCTCATATTAACCAGATCATGAACAGCTGAAATCCATCTCACAGTTGTGCAAATAAAATTGCTGTTAATCAGCTAAAGTCCATAATAACCAACTGGTTTTGCACAAAAGCCCATATTAACTGAATAGCAGTCATAGTAATCAGCTAATGTCTATATTAACCAGCTAGGTATTAGGTAAAGTCATATTAACTGGATAGTAGTCATAGTAATAAGCTAATGTCTATATTGACCAGCTAGGTATTAGTTAAAGCCCATATTAACTGGATAGTAGTCATAGTAATCAGCTAATGTCTATATTAACCAGTTAGGTATTAGTTAAAGCCCATATTAAGTGGATAGTAGTCATAGTAATAAGCTAATGTCTATATTGACCAGTTAGGTATTAGTTAAAGTCCATATGAACTGGATAGTAGTCATAGTAATCAGCTAAAGTCTATATTGACCAGTTAGGTATTAGTTAAAGTCCATATGAACTGGATAGTAGTCATAGTAATCAGCTAATGTCTATATTAACCAGTTAGGTATTAGTTAAAGCCCATATTAAGTGGATAGTAGTCATAGTAATCAGCTAATGTCTATATTAACCAGTTAGGTATTAGTTAAAGCCCATATTAAGTGGATAGTAGTCATAGTAATCAGCTAAAGTCTATATTGACCAGTTAGGTATTAGTTAAAGTCCATATGAACTGGATAGTAGTCATAGTAATCAGCTAATGTCTATATTAACCAGTTAGGTATTAGTTAAAGCCCATATTAAGTGGATAGTAGTCATAGTAATCAGCTAATGTCTATATTAACCAGTTAGGTATTAGTTAAAGCCCATATTAAGTGGATAGTAGTCATAGTAATCAGCTAATGTCTATATTGACCAGCTAGGTATTAGTTAAAGCCCATATTAACTGGATAGTAGTCATAGTAAGCAGCTAATGTCTATATTAACCAGTTAGGTATTAGTTAAAGCCCATATTAAGTGGATAGTAGTCATAGTAATCAGCTAATGTCTATATTGACCAGTTAGGTATTAGTTAAAGCCCATATTAAGTGGATAGTAGTCATAGTAATCAGCTAATGTCTATATTGACCAGCTAGGTATTAGTTAAAGCCCATATTAACTGGATAGTAGTCATAGTAAGCAGCTAATGTCTATATTAACCCGTCAGGTATTAGTTAAAGTCCATATTAACTGGCTAGTAGTCAGATTGTCTCTATGTTAACCACCTATTATCAGGTACATATATACCAGCTATTGATTTGCTAAAGTTCATATTAACAAACCGGTAATATAACCTAAATCCCATATTAACCATCTCACAACTGGCCAAAGCCCATATTGACCAGACAGTGATCAATTTAGATTCCACTCATGATTTTCCCATATAAACCTGGTAGTAAGCAGCTAAGGCCCCTTATAACATCTCAAAATGTGCTAAAGTTCACATTATTTCACGCTTGATCAAATAAAGCCCATGCTAACCAGCTCATGATTACCTAAAGCCCATTCTAACCAACTAAGTCCTAAAAGCTATAAGAGCCGGTTTTTGTTTAGCTAAAGCTCATATTGCCTAGCTTATAACCAGCTAAAGCTAATAATTAATTCAACTTATCAAGCTAAAACTGATCTTTACTACGTAATATGATTAAGCCTACTAGATAAAAGCAATTAGAGCCCAACTCATGATCAGCCAACTCTTAGTAAAACAATTACACTAAACTAACATTTAGTCCATCCTTAAAGTGTCTTTGAGCTCTGGAAAAGCACTATATAAACTGAAAGCATTTTTATTATTATTATTATTATTAATAATAACCTAAACAAAATCATGATCTGCTCATCTCAAGATCTTTATCACTAATCTACATGCAAAATAAAGACACACTATAGCATTCAATAGTAAATCACACCTTACTGTGCTTCCATTTGCCCTTGAGACTCAATACTGCGAGGCAATAATCATGAATACCTTGAAAACAAATACTGAGATTTTCATGTTTGCTGTGGTAGCCTTGATGACCCCTGTGTTTAACTTTAGTGACTCTTAACTCACAGAACTCAGGGCTTTGGGACACCCTTATGGTTATTAAGTCTCATTACAATTAAGCATAACATACATGTTATTTGAACAGCAATCTGTGAGACACGTTTTAGTTGTATTTTTAAAGAAATTATGAGAATCATGTCTCAAAGAACGTTTGCCACGACTTCAAAGCTAGAGTTATTGGTGTCGCCCTCTATCGGTCAAACCGCGCAATGACCCCAGACGCCAAACACGATGATTGACAGCTCAGATTCACCTACACTGAATTAAAACACCTTTACACTTTTAAAAAGACAATTTGCATGTTTGCGCGCTCTCATAAAATAGTTAAACTAGTAAACTTTACATACAACGACGCATCTTTGCTAATCGAATAAATGTATTTCTCAGTTACTCAAGTGAATATCTTAAAGTTGACTATTGATTGGTTATTGGCGCATTTAGCTAAAAGAGCAACTTTTTTCCAAACTTGTGATTAAACGCAATAAGATTAAGAAATGCATTCTCTTTCCTTTTTCGGTGAATGTAGTTCATGTGACTACATTTGAACCCCAAACCCCTTTTTTTCCCAACTTACCCAGAACTTTTGCACACGTTTCTACCCTTTGGATTGAGTTCCTGACAGAAAGCAGGACACGAGCACAGAAGAGCCAGCACTAAACCCGCGAGAGTGCGCTTCAGAGCCATCGTGGAAGAAACAGCATCTCTCCATGCGCCTCTTCTGCTCCGCATTCCTTTCGTTTACAACCTCCAGAAGCTCCGAAGTCCGCGAGGTTCCTTCTCGTCCAACTCAGAAACCCGTCGACTTCTCGCGTCTGGAAGTTATTTCATCCTCACGAATCGCGTTTGGGCACAGTAAGCGAGTCCTCGGGCGAACGCAGAGGAGAGAAAAGAGGAGGAGAAGTGAAGAGTGGTTCTAAAACATGCGTTATTCCCTCCGTCCAGCCAGCTCTAGATCCCGAGGAGAACTTCTGCTTTCGGTGCGCGCTGCGAGGGGCTCGAACTCTTGCATTTCTGGAGTCTCCAGATAATTCCCAAAGAGTTGGCTATTTCCAAACGTGGACAGTTCCTCTTTCGGATAGAATTCGCGCTTCGAAGGGACCGCAAAGCTTATTTCGGAGGAAAAAGTTGGTTGTTGTTTCACTGGAGGGAAGTTCCTAATTAGTGGTCCTATCTTTGGCGTTGGTTCTCGGGAATGTGGTGCGCTCGCTCTCTGGCGAGCAGCGCTTTGCAGGAATCTAACCCGAATCCCCCGGACGACTCCTCGTCGAGTGGGTGTGACAGTTTCACCATCGGCCCCCTTTTTAGGGACCCTGTCTGCGTCCAGGCTGGCAGCCTCGTCTCCTCGTTAATGCGCATGCGCAACACCATCTCCCAGGAGAAGACGCAAGGGAACCAAGGGTCCATATTTCTTTTGCTTTTTAATCTAATATTGTTATTAAAACTTTGTCTAATATTATTCTTAATATTGTTAAAATATAATAATATGTGCTTTCTCTCAAATGAGAGGTGCTGGGAATGTGTATTTATGCTAACAAAATAGCCTAAACATGTAGATGCTGCGAGTAACTGGTTCTGCAGCAATTAGTTTACGAGAACAACATAACAATATCTTCGTCTGTTGAAGGATTTATTTCATTTTAGTTTGTTATGTTATATGATGTATGATGACTTAATTCTAACACTTCATTATTATTACTGAAAATGTACCAGTTAAATGAAAAGAAACAGACACCATGGGAACATTTGTAATAATTTTTAATTAAATTACTCGTTAATCATTTTATACTGCCGACGTTTTGTTAAGTTAATGTTGCCAAGTTAATGCTTTGCCGAGTTAATTGACACTCACAAGATCTTTAAAAGTTTGATAAAGCTTTACAACTTTGGTAAAAGTTCAACGCTTTTTAGGTTTGAATCAGATTTTAATAGTTTAAACACTTTTATGTGCAAATAAGACACAACTCTGCATGTTATTAGCAAGACTTTGTCTTTTCTAAAAAAGCGAGGTTGCTATAGAGGGGTCAGTGAAATCATATAATGTTCACCTTGTCAATATAAGTTATTTAATCAATTTTTCATCCATAATACATTATCTAGTTTCCTAAACTGAAATATAGATATTTGGAAATGATAGCTAGGCTAAAGAGTATGTTTGCTATGGAGGAGTAACCCAACCCCTGTGTTACTAGCTTGTTTCGTTTTCGCTAGGTCTTTTCATCCATTCATATTCAATAGCAATGTTAAATTAATGGTGACCTTTCACCCCATAGGGGTCAAATACTTTTGCACCTTGCTCAACAAGATATTGCTCTGACTGGCAAGTTTTTTAAAGTGTTGAACGTTTTAAGTTTCTACGAGACTCTCAGTTGGAGCTACAGCTTTACAAAGTTTGACCACATGTTAAGTCAATGGGAAAATTTCCCAGCATTCCAAAGATTTCCCAGAATCCTTTTTTGGTACCAGTATGAGGACATATAGCTTAAGTCTTATGTTTAATACGTTTAAAACCTAGTAGATCATTAGCAATTAGCAGTGACTGTTTTTTAATATTTTCACCCCGGATTAACAAATTAAAGTTTAACTTGTCAAAAGTTATATAAATATATATAAATTAATCAGAACCATTACCAGAAAACACAGGAAAGCCAGTGTCTCGGTTAATTCTTGAGGTTGATAAGGGGTTTTCATCTAAATGTTATCTTTTAACTAGTGCACTAGCGACCTCTTCTGGTAAACTTGAGAAACATACAAAACAAACCAGCGCGTCAGCGACATAAAAGCAGACCTTTACCAATCCCCATGCTTTCGTTGCTGTTATTCATAGCTATAAATATTATTAAAAGTTTAACATATTTTCAGTTATTGATTATTACATGATTATTGTAGTTAGTACGACTGAGCTTTTTTTACTCCCATGCTTGCCTTCCATTTAAATACACACACGTCACCAGATTTCAACGAATCAGTGAGCCCAGATTTGACAGTAGGGCGGGATCTACAGGAGCAGAAAAGAAGAGCTCAAGGACACGTGCTGTTTACTTTTCCGCTAGTTTTTCTGCTCAAAAGTCCCTGACTGATGTCTCTCCGAAGAACTTTATTCACCTTCAGCTGTTTGTCTCGTGAAAGGAGCATTTCTCGAAGTTTGGTCGCCTCGTCGCGTCATGTCTGTCATATAAACGCTCAGCGGAGCCGTGTGCGCAACAGCGAGTATGACTCGTTTAAAAACTATTTCTCCATCGACTTTGAACAAACTAAAGAAGCCTACAAGAGCAAAGACACTCTTGAGCTACTTCGAAGCTTGCTAGTTTTCCAGCTGTGCTCATATGACATCCTGGTCGATAAGAATAAAGAGGTAATTTCATTTCTGGATTCAACTAAGATTGGAGTTGCCCGCAAACTAGTTGGCTGTTAGGTTGCATCTAAGTCACGTGGTGATAAAAAAAGGAAGTATTAAAGTAAAAAGTAAAATATTACAGAGTTTGTGGACTTAGAGAAAGCGTATGACAGGGTGCCGAGAGTGGAGCTATGGTCCTGTATGAGGATGTCAGGAGTGGCAGAGAAGTACGTCAGAGTAGTTCAGGATATGTATGAGAGGAGTATGACAACAGTGAGATGTGCTGCAGGTCAGACGCCGGAGTTCAAGGTGGAGGTGGGGCTACATCAAGGATCGGCTTTGAGTCCCTTTCTTGTTTGCTATGGTGATGGACAGGTTGACAGATGAGGTCAGACAGGAATCTCCATGGACAATGATGTTTGCAGATGACATTGTAATCTGTAGTGAGAGTAGAGAGCAGGTGGAGGGACACCTGGAAAGAAGAGGAATGAAAGTCAGTCGTAGTAAGACAGAATACATGTGTTTGAACGAGAGGGAGGGAAGTAGAACAGTGAGGTTACAGGGGGCTGAGGTCAAGAAGGTGGAGGAGTTTAGGTATTTGGAGTCAACAGTCCAGTGCGACGGGGAGTGTGGAAAAGAGGTAAAGAGGCGAGCGCAGGCAGGTTGGAGTGGGTGGAGAAAAGTGTCAGGGGTGTTGTGTGACAGAAGAGTGTCAGCAAGAATCAAAGGAAAGGTGTACAGAACAGTAGTGAGACCAGCTATGATGAATGGGTTAGAGACTGTAGCAGTGAGGAAGAGACACGAGGCAGAGATGGAAGTAGCAGAGATGAGGATGTTGAGGTTCAGTTTAGGAGTGACAAGGATGGACAAGATTAGGAACGAGCACATCAGAGGAACAGCTCAGGTTGGTTGTTTTGGAGACAAAGTCAGAGAAGCCAGATTGAGATGGTTTGGACATGTGCAGAGAAGGGATAGTAGTTATATTGGTAGAAGGATGTTGGAGATGGAGCTGCCAGGCAAGAGGGCAAGAGGAAGGCCAAAGACAAGTTATATGGGTGTGCTGAAGGAGGACATGAAGGTAATTGGTGCAAGAGTAGAGGATACTGAGGCCAGAGTTAGGTGGAAACAGATGATTTGCTGTGGCAACCCCTAAACTGGGAACAGCCGAATATTGATATATTATATATTGATAAATAATAATATTAACTGTATGTTGTTGGCACAATTACGCTGTCATTTCTATACAGTTAGTTTAAATAAATGTTCATTTTTGGCCAGTTTTCATTTCATTTGATAATTTTAATTAAATTAGTTTGCTATCTTTTATTACATTTATCAAATAAAGTTTAATTAGATTAGACTGATTCAGTAGCAACAGCAGGACTATCAGAATGTAGATGTTTTCTCATTTTAATGACGGACTGTAGTTGAAAAGCCCAAGTTTGACAGGAACTACCCTCTGATTTTGCTTTAATGTAAAACATCACCACAGCATTAAACAGCTTCATCAGTCTGGAGAGTAATGCAAAAATTTGATTTTGTATTGTCATTTTACACAATGTAACTATGGATGAATTCCAATATAATACAAAAAAGTCAGTGAATTTGGACAGTTAAAAAAGCCGTTTTTTATTAAGATCACCTTCATTTCCTGGCAGATCATGGAGCTCAGCAGGAAGCTGTTAGGCCAGACACTTTTTGAGCAGTTCATGAAGATGACTTTCTATGGTCAGTTTGTGGCCGGAGAGGACCATTTTTCCATCAGACCTGTGGTGCAGAAGAACCAAGCGTACGGAGTGGGAGCTGTTCTGGATTACAGCGTAGAAGAGGACCTCTCTCAGACGACGCCGGAGAGGAAAGGGACCGCGTGAGTTCTGCTCTGTACATTTACAAAACAAAGCAACTGGTGGTTTCTGACACACAAAAGGTCCCCCGTTGCTTCCTAAAATGCCATTTTGAAGTATCCAAGCATAATGGAAGGACTTGTAAAGAATGTAATAACTTGCACAGGATGGGGGTGGGGGGGAGGGGGGTGGGGGTGGGGGGGGGTGCTTGATTCTAATTGGCCGAGCATTCCAGCAGTTTCTAGGTACCAGACCGGATTGATGCTGAAGAGAGTGATGTGAAAGCAGATTTTCTCATCTCTTTGATTTTAAGTTGTAAAATTATATATATTTTTGTATTTCTTTATAACACAATTAATGTTGTGTTTAGTAATTTAACATTTTGCAATGGTCAAAAACCAAAAACAGAATTAATTTGATTGAATGTGTAAGAAGCATTTTGTAAGTTGATCTGATCATTTACATTAAAGGACTTTGTTTCTTTGAAATTCGTGACTAATTGAGATTTCAGTTCACTCAGGGAATTTATCAAAGGTGCGATTATGTAACACTAGACGATTGATGCTTTGTATTGTGTGTTTAACAACCTATAATTAGTTTTCCTTTCATGGGTGTTTCTTAGTGATGATCGAGGAGTGATTTTTAGCATTTTAGCTGATAATATTTGCTTAAAACATCGGCCTAATGTCGTTCATAACAAAAGGCCATTCAGCTCCGGAACCCATAGCTTTCCTCAAGCAACAGGACTCTGGACTCTTTGCACATTTCCAGTCGCTCTGTATTCTGTTGTTCTGTTGCTGCGCTTTATTTTTACTTTACGCTTTGATCTGCACATTACCTCCAAAGCACATCTCTTAAGCACCTTGGACTTCCATAGTTATAATTCTATTACTTTATATTTTAGTGCCTCTATTTCAAGAATATTACTATATTGTATTTACTTTTAACTTGAGCAATTTACTTCTATAACCTGTGTTAGTGTGAACATTATTTTGTAGTTTTTTTTTGGAGAGTACCACCTCGTGTGTTTGTGCTGTACACTTGGCAATAAATATCTATCTGATCCTGATTCTGATTTAGTGTTTAGAAATGTTTCGTCTGAGATCTCTTGAAAATTTGATCTGAGTGAGTGTCTCTGTATGAGGGTCTAGTGTCTGGAGGTTAAAGCCGTCCTGAGACGTGTGCTCATACGGTGATCCCGAAATAGACGGAGATCTGCAAACAAAGAGATGGCATCCTATTGGCTGTTTTGGTCAAGGCCCATTGTTTTTGATTGCCTTTTTCTCTGAGTATGACTTTAGTCTTCATTTAGGAATTTTGCCTTACAAATAGAAAGTTGCTCTCAGTTTCCGAATAAGGAAGGCTTTAATTTGGTTTTGTAAGGGAACGAAGAATTTGACAGCTATGTGCTTAAAATGTATTCACTAAATGCAAAGAGTGATTCATTATAGGAATACAGCGTGTAAGACTTCGCTCATCTATGCTTAAATGCTCTTGAAATAAAGTTAAAGCTAAGGTTTTTAGGACAAAATGTGAAAATTCAAATCTGATGAGAAACATTCTGTCACTTTTTCCTTTTTGATCCATTTTTCATAATTAAGTTAATTATACAAGCTTTTGATTTAGCCAAAATGTGGACATTTCTGTCTGTTTTTCTGTCAAGCAGACTTTATTTTGGTCCTCGTGTCTCAGTCTCTTCTGTCCTGGGGTCAGTTTTTCTGCCAGTTAATTTGTCAGCCACCGTGTTGGTCCTTGTAGCCCAGTCTTTTCTGCTGTATGTCTGTCAGTTCAACTGTCTTTTGCATTAGTCAGTTAGTCACTGTGTTGGTAATTGTGTTGTTAGTCAGTTTGTTTGTTTGTGTGACAGTCCACCGATTAGTCCTTTTGTCTAGATTTGTCCATCTGCAATACAGTCCCTGTGTCTGTAAGTTTGTCTGTTTATCTGTCCGTCTGTTAGACAGACACTGTTTAGGTCAGTGTAGTCTCCGTCTGTCAGTCAGTCCATCTCTCAGTCAGTCCATCTCTCAGTCAGTCCATCTCTCTGTCAGTCCATCTCTCTGTCAGTCCATCTCTCTGTCAGTCCATCTGTCAGTCAGTCCATCTCTCTGTCAGTCCATCTCTCAGTCAGTCCATCTCTCAGTCAGTCCATCTCTCAGTCAGTCCATCTCTCAGTCAGTCCATCTCTCAGTCAGTCCATCTCTCAGTCAGTCCATCTCTCAGTCAGTCCATCTCTCAGTCAGTCCATCTCTCAGTCAGTCCATCTCTCTGTCAGTCCATCTCTCTGTCAGTCCATCTCTCTGTCAGTCCATCTCTCTGTCAGTCCATCTCTCTGTCAGTCCATCTCTCAGTCAGTCCATCTCTCAGTCAGTCCATCTCTGTCAGTCCATCTCTGTCAGTCCATCTCTCTGTCAGTCCATCTCTCTGTCAGTCCATCTCTCTGTCAGTCCATCTCTCTGTCAGTCCATCTCTCTGTCAGTCCATCTCTCAGTCAGTCCATCTCTCAGTCAGTCCATCTCTCAGTCAGTCCATCTCTCAGTCAGTCCATCTCTCTGTCAGTCCATCTCTCTGTCAGTCCATCTCTCAGTCAGTCCATCTCTCTGTCAGTCCATCTCTCTGTCAGTCCATCTCTCAGTCAGTCCATCTCTCAGTCAGTCCATCTCTCAGTCAGTCCATCTCTCAGTCAGTCCATCTCTCAGTCAGTCCATCTCTCAGTCAGTCCATCTCTCTGTCAGTCCATCTCTCAGTCAGTCCATCTCTCTGTCAGTCCATCTCTCAGTCAGTCCATCTCTCAGTCAGTCCATCTCTCTGTCAGTCCATCTCTCTGTCAGTCCATCTCTCAGTCAGTCCATCTCTCTGTCAGTCCATCTCTCTGTCAGTCCATCTCTCAGTCAGTCCATCTCTCAGTCAGTCCATCTCTCAGTCAGTCCATCTCTCAGTCAGTCCATCTCTCAGTCAGTCCATCTCTCAGTCAGTCCATCTCTCTGTCAGTCCATCTCTCTGTCAGTCCGTCTCTGTCAGTCCGTCTCTGTCAGTCCATCTCTCTGTCAGTCCATCTCTCTGTCAGTCCATCTCTCAGTCAGTCCATCTCTCTGTCAGTCCATCTCTCAGTCAGTCCATCTCTCAGTCAGTCCATCTCTCAGTCAGTCCATCTCTGTCAGTCCATCTCTCAGTCAGTCCATCTCTCAGTCAGTCCATCTCTCAGTCAGTCCATCTCTCAGTCAGTCCATCTCTCTGTCAGTCCATCTCTCTGTCAGTCCAACAGTCTCTGCATCAGTCAGTCGTTAGTCAGTTTGTCTCAGCCTTTTTCTTTTGTTTGTCTGTCAGTCAGTCCATTGGTCCGTCGTTAGTAGCAATTAATCAGACGATATAATAAATGGCAAGGCAAAGCAAGTTTATTTGTACAGCACATTTCGTACACAGGGTAATTCAAAGTGCTTTACATTGTAAATAAAGAATAAAAAGAAAGTACATTTAAAAAAGTCATATAAAATCAAACTGATAAAAACTGAAATTAAAAACATTGATTAAAACGAAGATTAAGATTTGAAGTGCAGAGATAAGATAGTTGTTGGATGTTGGTGCTCAGTCGACAAAAGCGCAACTAAACAGGTGAATCTTTAGCCTGGATTTAAACGTGACTAAAGTGTTGGCACCCCTGATCTCCTCTGGAAGTTGGTTCCATCTGTGGGCCGCAAGGTAACTAAAGGAGTATTTTCCCTGTTTGAAATTAACCCGCGGTAGATCTCATTTATCTGATCTGAGGATCTCAGCTCTCTGTTTGGTGTGTATTCACTGATCATGTCTGTTAGGTATTTAGGTGCTAAGTTCTGTTTGGACTTATATACGAGCAGCAGAACTTTAACATCTATTCTGAAGGAGACCGGCAGCCAGTGTAGAGACTGAAGAACTGGAGAAATGTGTTCTGAGTTTCTAGTTTTGGTTAGAATTGGAGCGCTGCGTTCTGAACGAGCTGGAGCTGTTTAATGGTGTTTTTGGGACGAGCGCTGAGAAGAGCGTTCCAGGAGTTCAGCTGCTGGAGATGAACGCATGAATCAGTTTCTCTAGATCTGGTCTGGAAACAAAGCATCTGATTCTTGCAATGTTTCTAAGATGGTAATAAGCGGATTTTGTAATTTTTGCTGATTTTGTCATTGCTTAAATAAATAAATAAATAAATAATAAATAAAGACAAATAAGTATAATTACTAGTTTTATTATATAGTTATAAAATGTTTGCAAGATAAAAAAACACAGGGACACAATTTATAATTAATGCAAAGTAGAGAGGGAAAGTACAGAAAGGGTAGCAAATCTCAGCTTTTTTCCCCTCAGTTTTTCAACAATCAAATCTTAACTCACCTTACACAGTTGGAAAGATGTGTAATACTCAGATGTTCATACTAATGAAACAGTGCTTTTTGAAGGATGAGATAATGCAAGTGGTATACGTCTGGGCTGCTCAAAAAAAAGAAAAATAAGTTTTAAGGCCTGGGCACTGTTGAAGGAATAAGACCTAGACGTAGACCTAAGGAAATTGAGACTAGAACCAGATCCCAGGAGCTTAGAGCTTTCACAAAAGACACAAGTGTAGAGAGAAAATATTTGAATTCTTTTACATACAATATATTTGTCTATTAGTCCATCTGTTTGTCTGTCTGTCCAGAAACTGTTTGTCCATCCATCAATCTGTTTGTCCGTCAGTTCAACCAAGTGTTCATCAGTTCATTAGTCTGTCTGTCTGTCTGTCTGTTTGTCTGTCTGTCCATCATCCATCCATCCATCCTTCCTATGGACAGTTTGGCCATTAGTTAAACTGTTAGTTTGCCAATCGGACAGTCTATATTAAGATCTGTTCCCACAACGAAACCCATCATCCAGCTGCTCATCAGGTCAGTCATTATAGCTGTATTGTAGAAATATAATTTATTTCTTTAAACAAATGAAATCGTGTCCAATAGCTTGCGTGCACTGTGCACAGCACTGCTACTGGAGCATTATTTAAATAGCACCTTTCACAGAGAAAGCTCTCAGAGTGATTTAGATAAAAGTCAAGACAAAAGTGAAATGCATTTAAAAACAAATTACCAGCTAAAATATCCTAGTTCAACAATCTGGAAATTACTGTCTATATAACACCATTTTAGATATAAAAACACACACACACACACACACACACACACACACACATTGGAATTGTTCGACAGAATCGGGGCCACCGCAAAAAAGGCTTTATTATAATAAAGGCGCCACCAACTGATTTATGCTAAAGCCTCCTTTCATCTACAACATTTCATCAGGATGCTGCATTTTTCCTTATGTCCTCTGAGTGGTGCTAAACCATCATCCATTCCTCTTTCTACACGAAACAGAATGAAATACTGCTCTTATTGGAAATGCTCTTTACAACCACACTGGACTCTGACTGGCCACTGACTAATAAAAGGCTGGCTAATTTATATCTGTTATGTGTGTTTTAAAACCTGAGCTCAATATTGCATTAACATCCAGGGCTATGAATGCTATAATGCTCTAACACAGCGCAGAGTGCTCAGCTTGGCTTTTCTGCATTGTCAAGGGGGTGATGGAGGTAGGATGTGGCATGTGCCATCTCCAGTGCTGGTGATTCCAGATGATTTCTGAGGGTATTACCACACGTTTTCATATTTGGTGGGGGGAAAAGTAGAAATTTCTTTTCATCAGTAATGAACATTTATTCAGAAAAGGGCTGCCAAATCTATAACTATTTATTTGGTTTCCCCGCAATATCGTATCTAATTTATTCCTTGTATAATACATTACAGAGCTTGGCAGGCCATGCCTCAAATTTAGTTACACTCTCTTTCTTCCACACTTTTCACCTCATAGTGCACTGTCTGAAATTGTTTTGGCATGTACAAGCTTTAAAACGATTATGATTAAACAATATTTTGGTTTAAACCTATTTTTAAAAACTAAAAAAAAAAAGCCAATAAAGGACAGATTGCATTCTAATGACCCCATTAACGTGTCAACATTCCTACCGTCCGTTCGACCACCATCCATAAAGCGAGCCCCATGCAGCATGTGTTTGAGAGGAAGTGCAGAGGCGTTGGTGAAAGTGCAGATCACAGGAACCCAGTCGTCTTCCCCATGTGACTGCGTAACCTTTTGCGTTTGGGTTGAACTTGCCTCCAGTAGCCCAGCGGAGAAGTTCAGATGCACGTGGGCAGGAATATAGACGTCATGCGGGAGACTGACTCCAAGCGCTGACCTGCAAATAAAGAAGCAAACAAGTGCACCACAGTAAAGTGACCTCAGATCAGCTTCTGTAGTTATTTTCGATTTCTTTTCACCGAAACTGCAGCGACTTCTTTTTGTGGGCTAACATAAGATGTTTTCTTCATTAAAAATGTTTTCTGTTTTGATAGACCAATCATGGCTACAGTAGTGGATGAAAGCTTTGGTGAGTATGTACACCTTTTCTCCCAAAACACTCCATTTTGTGGGAATAAAGCACAATATCAGATTTTGCATTTTTGACATATTTTCAGGAGGAGTGAAGAAGCTAAATGCTCATTGGAAGCCTGAAGGCATGATGAAACCTCAATTGTATTTGTATGCCGATGAAACAAAATGCGATCAGCACATGGAGACTTTCCTGAAATGTATCGAAGCTGCAGGTAAAATCAGCCAAAAAAACAACAAAAACAAATCTGCTTTTCTCTTTTGTGTTTTGGCCTGATGTGCTTCCTCTCACCGTCCGGTCCAATGAGTCCACTCTCTGTTTTTCCACATAGTTTAGAAAGCTATGGGCTGGAAACTTTTAATCTGAAAGAGAAGTGAGTGAACACATGTACCAAAAGGTTTTTTTTTGTATTGCAGTACCAGTTATTGCAGTACAAACATACTAATTGAAGACCTCTTTGAAATAAAACATGTACAAGCATTCAATGTTTTTTTCTTTTGTGTATGATTTTGAGAGCTGGACCCTTGCTCAATTAGCTACAAGCACAGACTGTTGCAATCATGTGCTATGAA
Organism: Danionella dracula; assembly: GCA_900490495.1. Taxonomy (NCBI): domain Eukaryota; kingdom Metazoa; phylum Chordata; class Actinopteri; order Cypriniformes; family Danionidae; genus Danionella; species Danionella dracula. The sequence goes on along the minus strand of UELW01000766.1, from coordinate 347,671 downwards.
CCAAGTTTCAGAATATAAATTCGCAAAAAAGAAGGCACGATGAGGATGTAGTATAAGTAGGAAAAAAAGGTTTGAAGTAAGCATGTCAGCTCACTAGACTTCATATTTTATTTATTCTCAAATCTGGCAACACTTCAGACAAGTAAGCGACTCCTCTGCGCCCTCTTACGTCAAGTAGTAGCGTTACACCTGAAAAGAGAAGGTGTGTAGTTTTCCAGTATACAGTCTTCTTTGAAAATATTTCCTCTAAAGGCAGTTTCATTTGCTTTTGTGCCGTTGCCCCTTAAATAAGTCTATAATCATCTCCTCAGGTGGAAGTTCTGAAAACGGTTTCTCGGCTGTAAAGATGACTGCCTTGGGGCGGCCACAATTCCTGGTGAGATTGAGTTTTTTTCAGAAGTCATGGGTTAAAATCGGTCACCTCGCTAAATTAACCAGGCTCGGCATGCTTCCCTCGGGTTTCTGTAGCTCCAGTTTTCTGAGGTGTTGGTGAAATGGAGATGCTTTTTCAGTTTCCTGGCTGCAAGCCTGGGGAAGGATTGTTTGGAAATGATGGAGCAGAAACTGGATTTGGAGGAATTGCAGGTAGGTTTTGAGTTTAAACTGCAACTAATATCACAGTAAAACACATTAATTGTTATCATGACAAAGATTGTAAACAAGATTAAAGAAATACCCTCATGGATGGCATCGAAGCAGATTGGTTGCTCAAGCGTTGACTTCTAGTGCCAATCAAAACTGAGCGCTGAAAGAAAGAAGAACTTTGACAAATTGTATTTGGTACACGGAGTGGCTTTTGTGAGCAGTCAACAAACAAAGCCAATTAAGGATAACTTTGTCCCACATTTGTTACATCTATTTTTGGTACCTATCTTTAAACAAAGAGATGAGAGTCAATGGAGACAGTCAGAAAACATAGAAGAACGCACACAAGACAATAAAACAGCGTTCCCCATATAAGGAGTTGCTTTGATCCAAACAAGTTATGGACATTAAATCTGTGTATGCATGTGATAACGTCCGAGTGAAGTGTGTGCTTGTGTGATTTAATCCAAGTAAAGTATTCATACTTAAATACTAAATACAAGGGTTAGATGCTAAGGGAAATGGTATAAGTCAATATCGTATTTATATTGCATGCTAAAAGTATTCATGTTACTTTATAAAGTTCAAGTTGAACCTTGTAGGCATCATTCGAGCGACATTGGGTAGGCGATGAAAGGAGTTGGTCTTGGTCCTCTCTATGGACTGGCAACATCACGTTAATAACATCATCCTGTTATCATCCGAACATCACTAAAATGAAAGTGCACATGTGCTAACTTAAAAAAAACGTATTGCGTACCTTTCGAGAACTGAGTCACTACAAATTAGGTTGTCTTAAACAAAAATGTCCATTAACGTGAACTATTTAATTGGAGGCAGATAGTCTTCAACAAAAATGACTAGTAATGTTATATTTAAACGTTTTTGATCCTGCAGTTGTGTTTACCATATGTAAAACATGTAACACAAGTTGTGAAAAAATTGAACTATTTTGTATTTCTGTATTTTAATTCACATCACTGAGAGTAGCCATTATGATCAGTTTTGAAAATACACATTGGTGCTCACAAATAATATTTGTTTACATTTTTGACAGTTTTTGTTCGATTAGCTACCCCTCATCTCTACTCTAGTAAAAAACAAAAAGGCGTTTGGATCCTACAACTAGCCAATTTAAGCAAATATACCATTTATTTTGCTATTGATTGTTTCCAACTAATTTAACACAGTATTTTGACAATGATCTATATCAGTTGAAAAAGAAACAGCAATGCTTCCCTGATGCTTCTTGTAACTGTCTTTGCTTATGTACATAAAATATGGTAACATTACACTTGTTGAGTTATTTTATTTCAGCTGTTTAAACCGTTATCATTTCCCAGCCATGCTAACATTTATTTCTGTACAGTACTTGTGTTGGGACGAATGTTTGTCATTTCTAAGAAATACATTTCCCAGCAAGCTAGGCATCAGGACTAAGAAGCTTTGACTCTATTTGTCGATACTCTTTGGGACTACAACCACCAAGATATGGCTCACAAACATCATAAATAGTAAGATCTGTCCAGCATTAAACAATCTCATTTTATAGCAGTTTAACAAAGATTGGCATTAAATATTATTAATTATGAGCATTATTTTAGATCTCTGCATGTGCCTGTTCCAATGTACATTTCTTATTGTGACTGCAGTACCAATGTTGGCCACTTCCAGACATTCAGCACTGCTCCTGTAGTAATCAATTAATAGATTATTTTTAACAGTATTATTTTTTTAACAGTAACAGAATTACTAATGTATCAATACAAATAAGCATCTCTCTAATGATCCATGGCGTGGATTTTACATATATTTTGTGTTTGGGTGTGATGAAGAATTGCACATTGTGTTTTCCCTTCAGAACTTTCTATCCAGGCTGGGAGCTCGAGACAACATTAAGAGCTTCTTTTCTGACAGACGAGTGCACTCATCAGGGTGAGAAACAGCAGACTTTTCCCGTAGCTCCTCTGTCTCTCAGACTTGTAAATCTTCTCAATCAATGGCAGACAATGAAGTTATCTTATGAACAGAAGAGAGCTACTCAAGTGCTAGTCCTCCATTTCTCTTGCTGACCCCCCGAGTCGAGTAAACCTCTGAGTAACTACACTAATTTAAGAGCACTTTGCTCTGTTCAATCGACCAGTTCATCATCGATCGAGGCAAAGTCATTTGATAATGTTTAAAAACAGACTTTAGATACATAAATGTTCTGCTGGGAAACATTTCAATTTACAGATAATTAGGTATTTAGTTTAGTTAATGTTGTATTTGAATGACACTTGGCCTAAAATGAAATTCTAATGCACATGCAGCCAAAAATGCCAGAAATTAACATTCATTTTATGTTAATTATTTTGTCCTTTTGGATGCAGCATGAATCAGCTGCATCTATGTTCTCGTACCAATTGTTGAACTGAATGAACAATGATCACTCTTAAAGTTTAAACCATTGAACATCTGAACATTTTGAAAGTAAAACTATTGTGTGAGGAAGAAATATGAATTTGTGGACTTCACATTTTTTGCATGTGTTTTGTAAAATGCCATCTACGCCAGCTATTCCCAATTTAACAGGCAGATACACCTCTGTCAGTTTTAAAGCCCATTAGAAGACCATTGTTTTACCTCCAGTTATCTATTTTCAAGTATTTCATGCCACTATACTATCTAGCCACAGCTGACTGCTAGAAGCAATCAGCCAGCTGCAGCTTGTTGAAATGACATGTTGAATACCAGTCCTTTTAAACCTTAACCTTTAAACCTTAAACTCTCCAACTTTAACTGAACACACCTGATTCCACTGATTAAGCTCCTCTGGGTTTGTTTGAAGCTCCTGGTTTAGACCTTCAGAAATCTTCCACCTGCTCCAAAATATCAAAATGGTGTTTATGTAGATTTCAGGCAGTATCAATGCTGAAATGTGTCAAAAGACTTAAAAAAGAATTGTCATTTACAAAATAATGTTTTTATATTCTCTGAAATACAGAGAAAATATAGTCACAATGAGCATTTTCGTCTTTGCAGCTAATTAATACTTTCAACTAAAACAAAAATCAATATTAAGAAATGTTCTAAGTCAAACGCACAATCAAAAGCCAGGGATTTTTTGTGTGTACGTTTTCAGACACCGTACAGTTGCAGAAAAAATATATTGTGTTTTTTTTCCTTTAAATTACTTAGCTTGCTTTTTTGAAAATGTTTGTTAGATTCTGTGCTATAAAGGCAGTCACTGATTTTACTTTGACAGCAAACATACTAAATATCTATTTTTCTTATTATGCAGACATTGTTTTGATTTAGTAGAATTTTGGAGACAACTCAAATTTAACTCACAGCCAAACAAATACAAGACAGATTTATAAGATCCTTTCTTGCCCCCAAATAAAATGCTTTTTCCTCACCTAAAACATGCTCTTCTGGTTCAGATATTTTGAGCAGCAATGACTGACAGCTACCATGGACAGAAGTGAAGCACTCAATGAACATCTTATTAATAAAATCAGCGGAGTGCAGTTGACCAAAGCGTTTATTGATCAAATGAATGCAAAAAACATTCAAGCAACAACTAAACCGCTTTATATCAAGAATATCAATAAAACCTAATTGAATTGAGGCTGCTCTGGTAGCTCTCTCGTATAAGCAATACAACTCAATAATCTCATCGTTTTTGATTGTTGAATGAACTCTCTACACCTTCAACAATTGTATTTATTTTTCTCAGGTAACATCAAGTAAGTCAAAGTAGCCCAAGTTCTAAACATGTCAATGTTTTGTTTTCTCGATTTCTTGTTTTCTCGATTTCTTGGTCAGATAACTTTTTTTGTGATCTGTTTTATCTCAAAGTCTTGAAATTATTTTAATCAAAGATTCAGTAGCCAGTAATTATAATGCTGTGTTTGTTTACGAATCAGTTTTTACACAGACATTACAAAACATAAAAGCCATCATAAAGTATAACAGTTCAAGTAAAAAAAAGAAGTTTAATAGCTTAAGTGTTTTCTAAGGTCGAAGTTCCGATCATACATCATCAGCTGGTGTCTGGCACAGAGACCAGAGACTCGTCTGCTCTAATCTAAAGGAGAACTGTGTCTCTTCATGCTTTATTTATAAGATACAGTCTGAATTCCATAATTTGTTTTCTTTTGGTGTAGGTGCATAGTGTATACAAAGTGTATAGGGGCGCAGTGGGTAGCACAGTCGTCTCACTGCAAGAAGGTCGCTGGTTCGAGCCTTGGCTGGATCAGTTGGAATCTCTGTGTGGAGTTCTCATGTTCTCCTCGTGATCGCGTGGGTTTTCTCCGGGTGCTCCGGTTTCCCCCACAAGAACAAAGATATGCGGTATAAGTGAATTGAGTAAGAACGATTGTCCATAGTGTTTGAGTGTGAACGCGTGTGTGTGTTTCCCAGCAATGGGTTGTGGCTGGAAGGGCATCCGCCGCATAAAACATATGCCGGAAGAGTTCATTTCGCTATGGCGACCCCGAAAGAGAAGAAAGCAGACAAGAAAATGGATGGATGGACAAAGTGTATATGTTGCTCACTAAAGCCCCCTCTGTCCATCAGGCGTTCTCACTACAAAGCTGACCTTCCCCCTATACCTGTTTTGATATACTAGGTTATTCTTTCTATTCATAAGAAATGGAACCTTGCCAAAGTCTGTTAATCTGTATGATCTTTGAAAAAGCAAGTCTGCCTTTTAGCTCTTGGCCAATAGACCTGAATCATCTGCACTTAAATGGTCTTTGTTTTTTATTTTATCTCAACTGATCATTGAGCAATTTTACAGTTGCTTGGACTTGATTGGCAGGTGGTTAATTAGTCATTCGATTAATCCAGGTAAAAAGTCAAACCCTGATATAATTTTAAAAATCCTTAAAATTAGATTAAACGTTGAAGTTTGAAAAGGCAGGATTTAAGAACAACAGCAACAACTCACATCTCTTCATGAAATGAAAGATGGATCCATTGAAAAAACTGGGTGTTGTTATCAAAAAGAATTACAACTTCAGTACTTAATCTAAAAAAAAAAAATCAGATAGAGTAGATAAGTATGGAGCATGTTCTTTCTTCACAAAATGAGCACATCCTGCAGGTGCACACTCATCCGCTGGATAGCAAATGAAATGTAACCTGAGCAGCACAAAATAAAGTGCTATCTTATAGTTTTATATATTTTCCTCAGAGTGCTGGACGTACTAGACTGGAATAGACTGATCGACGAGAGAAGCGAGACATCTGATCTACTGCTTGTGCCAAATCTGCAGGTAGGCAGCCAGCGAGAAACAGATACTGTTACCGCTGCATTAATTAAGAACCATATTGATTTGATCTTAATTGGTGCCATAAACGCTCCACAGTTTTGAATTTTCCCCTGGCGAACAGATTATCGAGCCTGCACACTCATAATTTAAGGGAGTCATTTCAATGGAATATATTTCTTTTTTTTTTGCACCGTGTGTTAAGTGTTGTGTTAACAATCTGGTTTTGCTGCAGTCTAGGTTTAGAATGGAACTTAATATTATGCAGAATTTTTTGGCCTTGCCATGAGTGAAAATTGATGTTTGGTTACATAACTCATCAGTCGTAGCAGCTACAGTCGCATGTAATGAGAATGTGTTTATTAAAATATATTTGCCAAATAAGTATAAGTTGTTTATGTTGTCTCTGAAGATGGTTGCTAGAGTAAACTGTATGGTTGCTATGGTGGCATGAGTGATTTCATATCCCTGTTGTCAATATGACTAATCTAAACCTACCCTGTGTCTTTACTCCTTTCCTGGGATATAGTTTATGAAAATGGTTGCTATGGTGAACACTATGGTTGCTATAGAGGAGTCCGTGACATCCTATAATGTTTATCTTGTCAAAATGAGTCGTTTAAATCAACAGCTGAGTCTTAACTATTTCTCTAAGCTGAGATCGTTTTTGGAAATGGTTGCTAGGGTAAACAGTATGGTTGCTATGGAAGAGTCAGTGAAATTCTATAATGTTCAGCTTACCAAAATTAGTCATATAAACCAACCCCAGTGTCTTAGTTATTTTTCTAAGCTGAGATCGTTTTTTTGGAAATGGTTGCTAGGGTAAACCGTATGGTTGCTATGGAAGAGTCAGTGAAATTCTATAATGTTCATCTTACCAAAATGAGTCATATAAACCAACCCCAGTGTCTTAGTTATTTTTCTAAGCTGAGATCGTTTTTTTGGAAATGGTTGCTAGGGTAGACAGTTTGGTTGCTATGGAGGAGTCAGTGAAATTTTATAATGTTCATCTTATCAAAATGAGTCATTTAAATCAACTGCTGAGTCTTAACTCTTTTTCTAAGCTGAGATCGTTTTTTGGAAATGGTTGCTAGGTTAAACGGTATGGTTGCTATGGAAGAGTCAGTGAATTTCTATAATGTTCATCTAGTCAAAATGAGTTATATAAATCAACCCCTGTGTCTTAATTCTTTTCCTAAGCTGAGATATAGTTTTTTTTTTTTTTACTGGTCGCTATGGTGAACAGTATGGTTGCTATGGAGGAGTCAGTGACATCCTATAATGTTCATCTTGTTAAAATGAGTCATTTAAATCAACCGCTGAGTCTTAACCTTTTTTCTAAGCTGAGATATACAACTTTGAAAATGGTTGCTAGGGTAAACAGTATGGTTGCGGTGGAGGGATAAGTAAGAATGTGCATTAAAATTATTTTTTTTAAGAATAAAAAATAAATCCAAAAGAAACAAGTTTCTTATAATCTCAAAATCTCCTTTTCTGACTTTCCTCTCTTCAGACTGGACAGTTGGAGCCTCTTCTGTGCAGGTTCAGTGAGGAAGAAGAGAGGCAGCTGAAGAGGATGCTCCAGCGACTGGATGTTTTGGCTAAGGTGTGTTCTCTCCACGTGTTCTTCTCCTGCTACAGTATTTTTCTCCTGTGGTGGGGTGCATGCGGAGTGTCAGGAGGTCACGCTCTAATCCACCGTCATGGCTGAAGAATGAAAGGCAGATCGATTTGGAGGAAGCCTTCAGCGGAGTGTGGAGGTTAGAGAGCTGTTCCGCGCCGTCAGCTTGATGCCAGGAACATGCATCGGGTTTATGTTGCGCTCTGAAAAGCTTCCAGGTACAAGCTGCGGGATTCACGGCTTCGGTCTGAGAACCAAATCAGAGCGCTTTAGAGAGTCCAGGCAGCCATTTTCACCCAGTATTGGCATCAGGCAGATTACGAAGTCTTTTAAGTCTTACAAGATTCAGATTTACAAGATCTGGAGACTTTGGTTTATGCTGCAGCTTGTAGAGACATCAGTTTGATTTACACATTTAACTTTGGAATGTTATATAATGTGCTTAATAAGCATATCTCCTTTTAAAAGATGGCGATACTCTGGCGGTAGACTTTTAAATGTATTTACATTTATTTATCCAAAAAGGCAATATTTTTATTTATATGTTTTATTTTTATTATTTTGTAATAAATGTATCTATGTATTAATGTGTTTAGATTTATGTATTAAATTTTTCTCATTTAGTTATTAAATTGTTTAGATTTTGTTGTTAATTATTTAGCTGTTTATTTGTATGAGTGGATTTGTTTATTTGTTTATTTTTATTTGGTTGGTTGGTTGTTTATTTATATTAGATTGCTTTTTTTATTCACTCATTTATAATTTTGCCATCATATATTTAGATTTTGAATTTGTATTTATTCGTATGTGTCTATTGTTTATATTTATTTATTAGTCTTTTAATATTTTTTATTTAGTTGTTTATTCATCAGTTAAAATTTTTTTTAAATTTTAGTTTGTTATACTTTTAAAACTTTGTGCATTCTGGAATAGTTGAATGAGTAGGAGGCATTAAATCCCGGACACCTGCCGGCTGTCCTTATCTTCTTTTTCAGTTGGTCTGTGGAGAAGGTAAAGCTTGTTCTTATTTAATATGTGATTAAATTACATGTTTCTGTCTAAATGCTGCTTTTGTTAAGCACTTGCTTGGGTGAGTTCGATGTGTTTCCATCACGTATTGCATTAAAGTAAAAAAAATATATAATAATTATTATCATCAAGCACCTCCTTGTGGTCATTTATTCATCTAGTCATTTATGCATTTGGCAGACGCTTTTGTCCAAAGCGACTTACATTAAGGGAGAGACAATATGCAATCTGTTACACCGTCAAAGTCTATCTCAACTTCTCATAATAGAAATTGTATCAACTGATCAATAAACCAAAGCTGCGAGGAAGTAGAGGAAGAAGATACAGACAGAGGAGGAAAAAAGAAAGTTGTTTTTTTTATTTTTTTTTTATAGTAGGTGTTCTCTGAAGAGAAGAGTTTTCAGTTGCTTTTTGAAAGCTGTTAGTGTTGCTGCTCTCCTGACTGGATCAGGAGTTTGTTCCACCATCCAGGGACAGTGAGAGAGAAGGTTCTGCTGAGAGATCTTCTGCCCTTGTGGGATGGAACCACAAGTCTCTGTTCCTTCTCTGAGCGCAGGCTTCTGAAGGGACTGTAGGAGTGTATGAGCTCATGGAGGTAGACAGGGGCTGATCTGGAGATAGTTTTGTATGCCAGCATTAGCGATTTGAATTTAACCCGAGCTGCAATGGGGAGCCAATGAAGAGTGATGAAGAGGGGAGTAACATGAGCTCGTTTCGGTTCCTTGAAGATAAGACGAGCTGCAGAGTTCTGGATCATCTGCAGAGGTTTGAGCGCAGTTGCTGGAAGTCCTGCTAGGAGAGCGTTGCAGTAGTCCAGACGTGAGAGGACCAGAGCCTGAACCAGGAGTTGAGTTGCATGCTCAGTTAAGAAGGGCCTGATCTTTCGAATGTTGTGCAGTGCAAATCTACACGCTCGAGTTGTCTTTGTGATGTGGTCTTTGAAGGACAGCTGTTCATCCAAAATCACTCCAAGATTCCTGACTGTAGGAGAAGAGGTGACTGTAGAGGATTGCAGCTGGATGGTGAGGTCGTGATGCACAGAGGGATGAGCTGGGATTACCAGAGGTTCTTTCTTGGCCATGTTGAGCTGTAGGTGATGGTTCTTCATCCAAGTAGAGATGTCGTTCAGGCAGTCTAGGCGTAGTGTGCAGGACTAGAAAGCACAGGTGATTCAGAGATCGAATCCCACCCATTTTCATTTTAATTGTAACATTAGGCATTATATCTTCTAAATAAATAAAGGTTCTGTGAAGTTATGCAACATTTTGCATTTAAATGAATGAAAAAGGCTGTTACAAAATAGAGAAAAAAGTCAGGATAATTTACTTTCGTTTTCTTGTTTTCACAGCGCTGTGTTTGTTGCTTTGTTTTAAAGATTGACACATCTTCAGATACTCTGATAAAAACACTGCTTTATCTCCTCTTTTATTACTGAGCAGGCACAACAGTTGTTGACAGTTCCTCTGTTCTGTCAGGAAAGACAGATGCAACATCAATTAAAAAGCTCTTTTGCTGAGCAGCATGCGGTGGATCGTGGCGTCAGGCTGATGGTGGATGCTGAGCAGACGTATTTCCAGCCTGCTATCAGCAGACTCACTCTGGAGACGCAGAGAGTCTTCAACCGAGACAGAGCTGTCGTTTTCAACACCTATCAGTGCTACCTCAAAGTGAGCCTCGCTCGCACTCGCACTCACACTCACACTCACCTCCACGCAGGCGTCTGTCACCTAAAAGTGGTGATAATGGGCATCTGATGATGATATTCTTGGATATATTGAGAGGGAGGGGGGGGGGACGCTGTGAAGGAAAACAACAAGACAACAATCACGTAAAGCACTGCAGTAAAACTGACGTTTAACTCCATGGGTCTCTGAGTCACAATTAACACTGAAAACTAGATGATGGGATTCATGCAGATGAGGGGCTTTGTAGTTTTTTTCTCTCTTTTTTTTCCTCAATAGAATGAACCAATACATGTAGATTTTTCACATCTTAAGCTCTGCAAACCCCGTCTCAAGCATTGAGCTACATTATCAAAACTTCACTTTGTTGTAGATATTATATATATTATCTGATCTAGAAGCCAATCATTTGAAAGCTTAAAGCCTCTGCTTTCATCATTCTGCTGTGTATTTTACAAAAATCCATTGTACCTTAGATTAAATAAATTGTTCAACAATTGTACATTTTCCACCTTTTTTAATACTGCTATTTATCTCGACGTGTTTACAAACAAATAAGGCATAAAACGTACATCAAACATGAACCGCAGTCTCAAAAATCACTTTCAGAAATTATTTTTGGTTTAAAATAACTGCAATTTGATTCATCTGCAGTTGAAAGATGATGTATGACGCGACAGAATGAAAGTAAGCAGGTTTGAGATATCACTGAATACACTCTGATTGCAACAGATTATTTTTTCTAAACTGGAATACGTGTGATGTCCTCGATAGCTCAGTCTCTTATCGGCAAATTGAGAGTATTTGCAGCTCTTCTCAACGCCATCAGAGAAAGAAGTCCTTAAAATGTCAGAGAGAGAATCAACCCAGAGACATGAATAGCAAAAGGGTACGTTCAAAATTCAGCAGTATACATGTTACCTGTAGTTTTTACTCATGTATTCTGGAAATATTTGAAACTAACTGCAAGCTTTATAAAGCATCCATAAAATTAATCCATTTTAAACCATTATTGAGATACGTTTATCCTGTAAAAACTACATACGCAATATTATTTGTTTCAAATGTCAAAAGCAGTGTTTGTTTAAAGTTTATTTATTATTTATTTAAAGACTCAACAGTCAAGTAGAAACCATTCATTAAATCAGTTTTGATTTAAGTTGAGTAACTTTTGCATAAATAAAAATAATGAAAACATTTTTTTTAACGTTTCCTTATAAACAAATCAGCAAAACTTTCCTGTTACTTCTTACAGCATACAGGATCGCAGTTAAACACTGTTGCAAACTAAAATCTTACTTTTAAAGTCTTATTTTTAGCATGGATAAAGCATAGAGTACATTTGAGAAGCTTTCAGTTGCATTTTATAAATCTGCCTTCTTTGGAATTATCCAAATATTCTGTTTCTAGCTCAATAATTGAGGATGTGGTGAACTTTGACGTTGAAGTTGGTCAAATCCATGCAGAAAACCCTAAAAAACGCTCGCGGAGCAGACGAGGTGGAGTGTTATCTTTAATAATCTTGGGTCAAATTAAATGCAAACAGGGTTAGACAGGAAAATCTGAAGTGAAGCTTCCGATACATTTTTACCAAATGCTTCTCACTTTCCATCTTCTGAAAGACGAGGGCAGAGCGGAACTCGTCAAAAGGTTTTCTTTGGTCTCAATCCGAAGTGCAACCTTTGAAAGAAAGCAAAAGTGAGTGAAACAGCTGCTCTGGAGCGATGACAAACATATCATTCAAAGTAAAGTAAACAATTGAAGGTTCTATGAACCAAGTAGGCTTTAAATGCTTAACGTGACAAAATGTTGGAATGAAATTCAGGTTTCGTCGTACATCGTAATGAATTATTTGTGCTCAGGAGGCATTTGATAACGTGTCCATGGATGTAGAGCTCTCCAGACGGGAGGGCTGGTGTTTTGGGGCCAAGCTGGTGAGGGGGGCCTACATGTACCAGGAGAGAGCTCGAGCAGAAGAGATTGGATACGAAGACCCCATCAACCCTGATTACGAGTCTACTAACAGAATGTACCACAGGCAAGAAGCGTCCCACTTTCTTCCTTTATGAGTTTCTCACGGATACCATGTGAGTTGTCTGTTTTCTGTGACGGCAGCTGAAACGGGGCCTCACTAGAGATTGTATTGTGTTACCTCACAGATTTTATGTCTATGGAAGGCCATTTCTGCCAGGTCAAAAAATCTGGCTTTAAAAGAGTTGAAAAAAGTTTTTAAAAGGGATTTTGAAAGTAATGATTTTGATTAAAAGTCAATATTTTTAGATAATAAGTCAATATTTTTACTTGGAAAAAAATAGAAATTTTGAGATTGAAAAAAAAGGTTAAAAAAAATTACTTAGTAAGTCAAAATCTTTAGATAAAAAGTAAAAATGTTGACTTGGCAAGTCGAAATCCTGAGATAAAAAAACTTTTGACTTAAGAAAATCAACATTTTTAGATAAAAGTTTTACATTTACTTAAGAAATCTTTTCTTTGGAAATCTAAATTTTGAGATAAAAAGTCATTTTGTAGTTTTTTTAGCCAAAATCTTTCATTATAAAGACAAATATTTGACTCGCCAACCTACTGATGCCTAATCTAATGCTAACTACATGAACTCACTTTTTATCTCAACATTTCAACTTCCTGGGTCAAATTATTAAGTCTTCTAGTTTTAATTATTATTGTCTTGATTTTGATTCACTGACCCGTGAAGTCTTTTTAAGACTTTATCTTTAAAGATGTTTACATACACGCACACACACAAATAAGCAACACTCCAAACAAGTGGTATTTTTATTTGAGGTTTTAAGTGAACATGTTTAAGTGAACAAAATTTTTAATAACTTGGCATATTCATAAACAGAAATATCAAGATTGCGTCATCAAGATCAGAGTCCTACATTTCAGATTTTTCTGGAATGCAAGATATCCATCCCTCCATCCATCTTCTTGTTGGCTGAATCCCTTTAGTTTTTCAGGGGTCACCACTGGGTCTGGCATATGTTTTATTAAATGGATGCCCTTCCAGCCACAACCAATCGCTGGGAAGCATCCACACGCACTCATTCATTCACATTTATACGCTAGGGGCAATTGTGTTTACCTGATTCACTTGTACCGCGTGTCTTTGGACTTGTGGAGGAAACCCTCGCAATCACGAGGAGAACATGAGAACTCCACACAGAAATACCAACTGAGGCTCGAACCAGCGACCTTCTTGCTGCGAGACGACCGTGCTACCCACTGCACCACCGTGATGCCCGGAATGTAAATTAATAAAATTGTAAATATATTATTCTTGACATTTTAGAGGCCAATGTCATAGCTATTGTAAATACAGTTTAGCAACGTTCCTGAACATTGATAAAAATAACAGCGAAAGAGTGCTTGAATTCATTCATCGTTTTTCTTCTTTTTCTTCAAACAAAACTTAACTGAACTTTTTAACTGAAGTTTTAAGTAAACATAACCAAATATATAACAGTGTAAAATATTTTTATTATTAAATGAAATAACTGGACCAAGATTGCATCATCAAGCCAAGGCTTCTAAGTTTTTTATTTTTATGAAAGCAAATTATGACGACTGTAACTATATTACTTAGGAAAAAAATATTCTTGACATTTTAGAGGCTAATGTCACAGCTATTGTAAATACAGTAAGAAACAGGAACAAGTGCTCTCGAGCTGCTTTGCAATTTCCTTTTTAATCAAACGCCATTGTGAGGCCCCAGAGAACTGGTTGCTTCAAAACAGTTATGTATCAAACAATCAAGGTAAATTCTTCTTTTAATGAAAACCTTTTTGTCCGGGAAACAGAAACCTGGGGTCGGGTTCATGTTACCTCTCTTTAAAGACCTCAGGGACACGGTCAAGAGGGTTGTTCGTCAGAATCAGCATTTCCTGAGATACGCTGCTGTAACACAAAGACCTGAAGGTCGCATTTAGCCGCTTCATTCAGATCCTCAGAAAGTTTTTCAGGAGTAGAAGTAAGCTTTTTATCATTAAGACATGTTTTGACAGCTTTTGAAGTGAATCAGATCTTTGCGGAAGCTTTTGCGTTTGGCAGTTGCAAGGCTTTAGCTGATGCTGATGCTGCACAGCTCAGAAAGGAGTTTTAGCTGCTGGGTGTCTTTCAGGTGTCTGGATCACACGCTGGAGGAGATCCGGCGGAGCCAGAGAGCGAACGTGATGGTGGCGTCACACAATCTGGACACTGTGAAACACACACTGAGACGGTATGACAGCTTTCTTCATTCATCCGTCCAACTTTATGTATAACAGCCTTTAAAAACACCACATGTGATGTAAAGTGCTTACAGAGTAAAAGCTTTAAACAACAGAAGTTAAAACACAGCCGTAAGGAGCAGATCTAGAAGATGTAGAGATTGGATTAGGGATGCACAGATCCTGATCCTGGTGTCGGGCTGGATACCAAACTCATGCACTCGTAGGCGTACTCATGTCAGGAACAGAATGAATCTGTGTATCATTCGCTCATTTGATTTTTAGTTTAAAAAAGAAAAAGTAATCTTTTTTTTATTATTATTTTAAATAAAAACGGTTTGATTTGTGTGCTCAACATTGAAATGTCAAAGATTTAATAATTAATTCTTAATTAAGTTTTTGTTTGTACAATGACTGTAAAATATCCGTTTTGTCCAATATATATATATATATTTTTCATTTTAATGTTTCTATTTTCAAGTTGTGATGTTAGTGAACGTCCCAAACTAAAACCAATCTGCTGTGAATTTTTCTTGTCTGCTCAAAATGAAAAAATGCAAACTTGAATTACAGACTGCGTCACTTTTTGTTTTGTTTGTTTTGTGTTCTTTTTTTCCTTTTGGGAATGCATGGCGTGAACTTGGAAGTTTAATGGCATCAATGACCAGGGTTGCCAGATTGGGCGGTTGTTGTTTCTTTTTGCTTTGTTGGCTTAGGAAAATTGGCATTGGGCGGGTCTATAAAATGTGGCTGCTTTTTGCTAAATGTAAAAGATTGATGTTCTATTCTTATTTTTTTTGTCTGTGACTTTTCTTTATGTTTGCGTATCAGTCAGCTCCGCGCACCGAAACATGAAGCTATGTGAAACGACAAGGGGTTGGTTGTGTGATATGTCGATCAAACAGCCTCATGGGGCGGGTCTAGACCTAATAAAGCTTCCATAATCTACGTGATTCTTAAGGAAGAGATGCTTGATGAAAGGAGATACCCAAGCTCTAGTTTACTCTAAAATACATCTTTTTTTTTTAATCTCACGGACTCCGCTTGTTTACTCCTTCACAGTCTCCTACAGCAGGGCGGACACTTTTCTTGGGATGCCGTTATGGGGAAAAACATCACAATGCTGTTTATTAAACCTGACAGGTTTTAATTTAATGATATACTAATTTTGCATGTAAAAAATGATTTCATTCACATAATTCCACTAGCATGAACAGATAGAGTAACCTCTTTTAAAATATAGAGTTTTGTTTAAACTGGTTTATGTGCAGCACTTCAGACTGTAAAATGTGCTAAATAAATAAAGTGTATTGGAGGATGTCTCCGGGCTGTGATTGGTTAGAGGAAGGCGCCGGCTGTCCTCATTTAACTTCACTCACACGTGTTATCTATCTCAGTGTCTCAGAATGGCTCTTGTTTGTGTGTTTGACGGCTGTAATTGATAAGTGGATGTAAAAACCGCGAGTAGCGAGTGAGCCATCGGTAGAATGAACAACCTTTCTGAAGGGGCTGCTCTCATTTTTCAAGTGCTGTGATTCCGCCGTGTGTGTTTCTGCTCTAACAGGATGAATGAACTGGGTCTGGACGCTACAGATAAGACGGTCTGCTTCGGCCAGCTGCTGGGAATGTGTGACCAAATCAGCTTTCCATTAGGTGAACACACTCACACCCTCCCTAGCCGTGTTTGTGAACTCGCTCATAAAAAGATAACATTTGTGAAGTTCAGCAACATTGTTTCACCCTGAGGAACTGAGGTGTAGCTGTAAAGGCTTGCGTCAACAAAGAATACAGAGCTGCTTTGTTGGTATCTTCTCAGCTCAGGCAGGGTTTGCAGTGTTCAAGTACGTCCCATACGGCCCTGTCGCTGAGGTGATGCCATATCTGTCCCGGCGCGTCCAGGAGAACCGTGGCTTCATGAGAGGAGCGCAGATGGAAAGAGAGCTGCTCTGGAGAGAGTTGATGCGCCGACTCAGCAGCCGGGAGCTCCTCCACTCACCTGCCGTGTAACACACACTGTGACCGTTCACTCACTCATGCACTCATAAATGCCTCTTTGCACTCTCTGAGTGTAGGTTCTGGTCTGACACACACAGATTCCATCTGAAACCAGTAACCGCTGAGTGAAAAATAAAAGGTCAAATTATATTTTATTTGAACTCTGCTTGGAAAAAGTCGGGATTTTGAAGGGGAAAATGAATCAGATTTTTTTTAAGTGCTTGAGGGATTGAATTCTCTCCAATTTGCCTGCAAAGCCAATGGTCAGCCAGTAAAATAAGTAAATGAGTTTTAAGGTAAGTTGGTTTTGATTTCCAGAAATTGCATTCAAGTATATGTTCTCTTTATTCTATATAAGTAACCCTTTACTTATATCTCTCTGATGCATTTATGTTGGCACTGTTGCAAAAAAAACTTTCCTCGTCCATAAATGCTATTGTTCTAATTGGGAAGTTCCTAGTACGCAAAAGCAAAGGAAGCCTATGTTTATCAAACATTTATCAAAAATAACTCTACACAACAACTGTTTTGCACCAACTCAACCCTGAACGGACTCTTTAACACACTGTGTGAACCTCTTTTATCCCTTAAAAAGCCTTAGTTTGGTGTTTCTTTCTTCTTTTTTAAGTCCTCTTGTTGGGTTCAACAGTGAGAAGAAGTAAGAGAGGAATTTAGATTCAAGCTTAAATATCTGTGACAAAACTGAAGAATATTTGTAACCCCAAAAGTCCTTTTATGTATTTTGTATCATGTCTTTGTAATATGTGGACAATGTTCAATAAAAAAAGAAAGTTGAACCATGAATGTATTTCTATAACACGTTTCACACAGTCCGCCAAAACAGTCTAAAAATAAAACATAAGACAGAAAAATTAAGACCAGAAAATGAGGAAAGCTAAAGCCAAAACATTAAATACACGATGTTTTTTTTAGTTTTGAGTGGAGAATGACAGCTGAAGCGATGGCTGTTATAGTATAACTAAAGATAACTATATAACTGTTCCTCAACCTCTTAGACCTCCGGGACAATGAGCAATCAGCGCGAGAAGATGCTGTTTAAGATGTAAAGAAAAAGAGACAAACACCGATCGTGAGAGACTTCACTAAAGTTATCCGCAGATTCAGAGATTCTCTTTTCCTGACTCAGTAATTTTAGGTATACACAATTTTTTTTACTAAGCATCGTTACCCTGTGGGAGTTATTTTACCATTTGATCAAATAAAATTATATTTACTGATAAAAATGTTGACACTTCAATTGATTTGTAGGCTTTTTTGTAGGAAATTGACAACTAGTATTAGTATAATATTTAGGATAGTCTTTCAAATATCCTTTTTATTACAATTGCAATGCAGTGGCTGCAAATGACTCTTAGAAGGCATTGTGGGGCCAGGTGTTTGATTGTTTTGTCTGTTTGCCCATCACTACTGTACAAAACTTCACTCTAAAATGCTCTATTTACAACAAATTCAGGAACATCCTTCTCTGTTTTCTTGCTGCTTTACCTTCAAAACTCATTGTTGCTTAAGTCGTTGATTGTAATGAAGCGAGGGGCAACCTCCTGCTTTCTCGCGATGCATGATGGGAAGTGACTGAACTGCGGTACCTCGACCGGCCACTTGAGGCTGACTCCAGGAGCGAGCAGGTTCTCCTTGACTCCAATGTTAAAACTGACCAACTTTGCAGCTGAAAAAACATGTTCCCAACCCTGGCTCCATCAGGTTTGTTGATTCACAATGCTAGTTTTTATCTTCATGACAACTCTGAGGGGGTGAATTGTTTTTGCATTTTTTTTAAGACTTTTTTTTTTTCATTGAAACCTTCAGCCAATCAGATGTCTTCGCTGCGGCCATTTCCCGTCTCTGTGAACGTGTTTTGTGGACGCCTCATTTAACTTTGCCAGAAACCTATGAATGACGTCACGAAAACGGTATTCATGTTATATTCAGTAAATGTAATGAAACATTAAAGTTCCAGATCACGATGAGCATTTAAATTAATAAACAAAACAAAACAAAACATTCCACAAGCTCGTAATTTATTTAGCATTTTCCGCATTAATCATAGAATCAAAAATAAAAATTGTTTTAAAATATAAAAAATAACAAACCAAATTCGTTTTTTTGTTAAAAAAAAAACTAAATGAACAAATATTTTTTTCACATGTGCTTATTGTATTCAGATGCAGCTCTTTGGATATTACAATAAATTTGGAAGGAATCGTATTTGTGTGAAAAAGTAAACTTTTTTTGTGATTTACACATGAAGAAATAACTTTGCTCTCTTTATTGCATAAAATCTCGCCTCAATTGATGTTCCCTTCTCTGAGCCCCTCAGAAGCTTAGCCTCTGCTGCTTCTGGCGTCTCTCATCCATCTCGCTGGCACGTTTACGACTCCTAAAGGCCTTTGTAAAATGTCAGACGCCCAAATGTGGACACTTCTGTTTTATACCCGAACTTTTCCTCAGGTGAAAATAACAATAAAATTGTGATTTAAACCGGAATAAAGGAGCACATCAGTATCACTAGCCAGCATCGATGTCTTTGAACACTTCAACAAAGAGGTTTATTCAGTTCAGGAAAAAAATCTTGCTTGTATTAATATAAAAATGGATTGTCTCAAATAAAGAGCCGTGCTTTGTTAGCATCTCTCCGGTTCTTAATATCTCTTTCAGATACACGTTTGGAATGGTTGAATTTAAGCTTTGTTGTGAGCCTAATAATCCCTGCACTTCACACTTACAGAGCATGAATGAAATCTCTTTTAGTGTCTTGTTCGATGAAGCCTTTTGTGCTTTCTTTCTCTTTGTTAAGATGTTCTTTCTGTCTACGGATTGTTAGGCGAAGATGAATAAAAGCGTTAATTAAAATGAGCCGTAGTTCTAGACAATCTCTGCTAATAAAGTGACATGTTTCCTCATCTATTCCATGCTTGTTTGGAATCTATGATTAATATAAAAGAGCAAACTAGCCATAATCAATTACCTTGGGCACCCTACTTTATAAGGGCACCCTCATTAGAGTTATTATCCATCTCTTTAAATACAGAACTGCTTTAAATTGATATGGGATGTGTTTTCCAATATTTTAGAGCTACTGCTTATTTAATGAAATATTTTTCATCCATCAAAGTAATTGCGTCCTATGAGTCTCATTCAGACCAAAGCTAATACAATACCTTGTCATTTTTTTCCCCCAAATCACCCTCAAGATATTAGAAGTAATGGGTTAGTGAAAACTAAATTGGGGTAACACAATAAAACAAGGGATAAGGTTAAAAAAAAAACACAATTCAAAGAACAATAGAAAATTAGAAGTTCCTTAGTGCAGCGCTGTTCCGACGGCAGTTCTCAGTCAGTAAACACAGATTTAAATAGATATGCTTTTAGTCTCGATTATATTTTCTGGAGACAAACCTTTAGGAACCTTAAATCAGTCCCAGAAATGAGACGCACAGGTCCAGGATTAGGATTAAGGTCCTTTTAGTCAAATCTGTCACCATCTCTGAGATCTTCAGCAACGAAACCGAGAGACTTTGAGACAGAGCTTGACATGGATTTCCACCAACTGTTGTGTGAACAGTTCTTATTTTAAAATTAAAGTTGTCTCTTGGAATTAGCTTCTAGGTTTCCTGTAAGCCTGCTCAACAGCTTCATTTATTATAAAGGTGAAAAGTTTTATTTTTACTCAATAATTGTTGTCAGTTTTGTGTCAAATATCCATTTACGCAGAACTTCCCTTTAAATGAACTGAGAAGATGAATGCACAAAATCTTGAAACCAGTCATTTTACTCAGTTCTTAATCTTCTTCTTCTTTCGGCTGTTAGGGGTTGCCACAGCAAATCATCTGTTTCCACCTAACTCTGGCCTCAGTATCCTCTACTCTTGCACCAATTACCTTCATGTCCTCCTTCAGCACACCCATATAACTTGTCTTTGGCCTTCCTCTTGCCCTCTTGCCTGGCAGCTCCATCTCCAACATCCTTCTACCAATATAACTACTATCCCTTCTCTGCACATGTCCAAACCATCTCAATCTGGCTTCTCTGACTTTGTCTCCAAAACAACCAACCTGAGCTGTTCCTCTGATGTGCTCGTTCCTAATCTTGTCCATCAGTTCTTAATCTTCTATAATTTCATAACCAGAACCCTCTGTTGTGAAGCCCTTTCTGAACATCTCACTGTAAGATGTGAGTGAAGGTGGTCTCTGACTTGGGTGACAATTAATACGAGCTGCAGGTGTAGCACTAAAAAAGAGAGTTTGAGCTTCAACTCTAGAATTAATTAATGTTTTGTGCGCTTTAAAAGAGTAGCCGGGCAGTTTCTTTTAATTTGATTTCCCCAGCAGCTGCATCAGGAGGGAGTCCTGGAATACTGAAGCAAAGGAGGTCTGTTTGTGTGAAGGACGGCGTGTCTTATCTTTCCATCCCTCTCTTTCTCTCACTAAGAGCCGTTTTTGGTTTGTTTCAGCATGTATTATGCATGGCGAACAGGCATTCATCTGTAGAAATTGATGGGTGTCCTCTTTCTCTCTGAGCGTGATGAATTCAGCTCCCAGGATCAGAAGGATGACATATTTCTGTGATGTCCTCACTCAAGGTAAATATTATACTAGGGCCTTCTTTTTTATGTCTTGTTACAATGTAGTTGGTTTATGGCTCGTAGCGATCAGAAAGTGCTCCTATTGTGATTCTGAAAGGGGTTTTTTTTGAGTTTCAACCAACAGCTTGGCATACGTAGAAGGAAAAAAACGTTTTTTGTTTTCTAATATGCTTTTATTTTTTTGGTCAAGTTCTCACGAGAAAAGTAACGGAATGACATCATTGTCTAATTTGTGTAAATGTCACGTGACTTCAATTACATTTATTTTTTGACATAAAATTATTATACACCCAAGGTTATAATTAATTAAGCACTCACATGATTAAAAAGAGACATTTTAAACATTTAATAATAAACTGTATGCTGTAATAATATAATTTTGTATGGCTCTACATAAAATATAAAAATATTTAACTTATTTTAAAAAAAGAGTTTTGAAGCCAGAGAGGTCTACCGTCTCTTTGCGTGTATGAAATCATATCGAGTGTGAAAAATCATTGTTTCCTGATACTCCCAATGATTTGAAAAGTGACTTGTGCATACCAGTGTTGTTAGCACCTTTTTTTCTTTTCTTTTTTTGGTGTTGCCGTCTCCTCAGCAAGAAAAGTTGCTGGATGACATCATTGCCTAATTTGGATAAATATGCTTAGACAACTCAAAGTTAGTATACAACCATTCAATTCTTGTCATTAATTTCGTAATACATTTTCCTGATTGTTTTTTCATATAACTAACTTAGTGTTTAATAATAAAAAAATAATGATGGCTCTACATGAAATTTCATTTTACATGTTTAAATTAAACTAAAATGCAATGCTTTTGTCGCTTTTTTCTTTCAAAGTGTTCACATCTTTTCTGGAAGATCACATTTTCACACCACAGTATGATCTGTATTAAGGATTGACTTGCAAATGGCTTGTAAACTATATAATCATTATGAAGCCATTTATTGTATATTAATCCTGAGATGCTTAAAGGACCTTCGCTCATACATGACAAGCGAGTAGAGTTAAGGTTGGGTAAATACGGTTAGATAGCTTGCACTGTTTCTCCTTATTTGACTCTGTTTCTTGTCTTCTTTTTTGTTTCTGCCTTGATTTTCATGTCTTCAAGGTTGTGATGAGTCTGTGCAGCAGCAAATACCAAATACCTGTGCACATTCTCATTTTCACCTATGGTTTAGCGGAAATCCATCATAAAAGTGGCTCTGGTGCTTTTATAACATCCTCATTGATCCATCACCGTCCGTCTGTCCCCCCCGCCAACCCCCTCCCTCTGTCTCCCCCCCCCCCCTCTCTCTCTCTCTCTCCCTCGCCCCCTCTCTCTCTCTCCCTCCCCCCCTCTCTCTCTCTCCCCCCCCTCCCTCTCTCTCTCCCCCCTCTCTCTCTCTCCCCCCCTCCCCCTCCCTCCCCCCCTCCCTCTCTCTCTCCCCCCTCCCTCTCTCCCCCTCCCTCTCTCTCTCCCCCCTCCCCTCCCCCTCCCTCCCCCCCTCCCTCTCTCCCCCCTCTCTCCCCCCTCCCCCCCCTCTCTCTCTCCCTCCCTCCCCCCTCCCCCCCTCTCTCCCTCCCCCCCCCTCTCTCCCTCCCCCTCCCTCTCTCTCTCTCTCTCTCCTTCCAAACGCAGCAAGCATCTGCTTTTCCTGTCAGTACACACAACTCCCCCTCACAACCTGAGAGACTGATTCACAGAGCCAGGCTCACACACAGAGAGGGGGGGGGGTATATTCTACATAAGATATGTCCATACGATAGAGTGATGTCCACACAAGAGAGAGAGATGTCCATACGATAGAGAGATGTCGACACAAGAGAGAGAGAGAGAGAGATAGAGAGAGAGAGATGTCCATACATAAAAGCAATTTGCAGTTCTTCCAGCATCCATTAAGAGGCACTCTTGCGTTTTGCACCGCACCGTTGGTCGACAGCAAAAACAAACAGTGCATTTGATTCGTCGAACATGAATCAAAGAAACACCTGGAGCTGCAACACATGTCAGTGGGATCAGGCTTTGTATTAACCCACGCGCTTTTCTGACAGCCTTGATCCCAAACAAATCCAAAACCTGTCAGATGTTTATACACTGCATAGGATTAAAGGTGCACTCTGGCATTTTCATATTCCTCTACACTGTACAAAGTTTTATATGTAAAATAAGTGTGTTTTTCTCTTTGACCTGGAAGAAAAGACTCCGGTGCCTCGTGGGGGTTGTCATGATGTTACATCACAATACTAGTCTAGTCTGCCTGGTTTTGTTTTAATCCACCTGTTAATGGGTATGCTTATTCAAGGAATACAAGACATAGTAATACTAAAAAAGACTCGAGTGGGGTTAATAATGCATGTAAACTCTATTATCTCCATAAGCTCTGCACTCTTTTGGAGCTGCCTCAAGTGGATAGCTGATGAACTGCAGCTTCAGTCCCTTCTGACTTGTTGAACACATTGTTTTGTCATCCTAAAAGTACTATTGTAAAGAACCTTGTTGTATGATTTATAAAACATTAGTAAGATGCAGTACATTTTCTCATTTATCATGTAAACTTGACTTTTCAGGCAAGTTTTAATATTGTTCTTTCATCAAATCATGCCTCAGATTGGTTCATGCATGTTTGTGCACTCCTATGATCTTTTTCTGGGAACTCAAAACGGCTCTGATCGTAGCCACACCTGTTGGCCAGAGGACCATCCAGCAACCGTAAGTGAACCGTAGTGGAACCGAGTGTTTTTGGATGTCCCGGGTCAAAAGGGTTTTTGGTCAACACGAAAGATGAATGTATTTATCAAAAATGGGTGGATTTTCTGTGTATCAACAAAGAAGCATGGCAGTGGGAAGAACAGGAAGTACACGGACAACAAATTGCATATTGTCCCTTTCCCTTCTGTAAGTCGCTTTAAACAAGTGTCTCTTCCAAATGCGTAAATGTAAATAAAAATGTAAACATGGCTTTTTTGTGGAGCACAACCACACGAGGTGATTCAAAAAACATTGTTTACGATAAATTGTCTAGAGGGGTCAAATATTTAATGTTAATTATTTAAAAGGGACATGATGTGGCACCGGCGTCACGGTGGCGCAGTGGGTAGCACGGTCATCTCACAGCAAGAAGGTCGCTGGTTCTAGGCTCGGCTGGGGCAGGTGGCATTTCTGTGTGGAGTTCTCATGTTCTCCCCGTGATCGCGTGGGTTTTCTCCGGGTGCTCCGGTTTCCCCACAAGTCCAAAGACATGCGGAATAAGTGAATTGAATAAGAACAATTGCCCATAGTGTTAAAGTGTGAATGTGTGTGTGTGAATGTTTCCCAGCGATGGGTTGCGGCAGGGAAGGGCATCCGCTGCGTAAAACATATGCCAGAGAGTTGGCGGTTCATTCCGCTGTGGCGACCCCGAAAGGGAATAAAGCCGACATGAAGATGAATGAATGAATGATGTGGCACCTGTAATGTGTTTCTACATGACATTATGTGACTAGAATTATTCAACCTTTGTGGGCACTTTTTTATAACATAATAAACATAATAGTATATGTGTCTTAATGTGTCTTAAACCTCTCAAGCGAGCCATTCTCAGGAACACATTGATCATTTTTCCCTACAGTTAAAAATCTCTGTGGTATTAGATAAAAACTGATTTTAAGAACCATATTTCCTACGTTAGTAAGACTGCCTTCTTTCACCCTAGAAACAACACCGCCATGCTACATAAATTACTAAATTAGCTGGCTCAGAATGTAGCGGCCAAAGATCTCATCAGAACAAATAAATATGATCACATTACACCAGTTCTGTTCTCTCTTCATTGGCCTCCTTTAAAATATCGCATTCACTATAAGTTACTGCTTGTAACTAATATGGCAATTAAATGGGCATGAGACAGAGCACAGTACAAACTTTATATTTTATTTAGCACAATAAGTTATTTAAAACACAATATTTGGCACACTGATGGTGGCGCTGGTTTCTGCATGACGGGGCCAAGCCTGGCCAGGGTAGGCAGCTGGCAACCAAGTGAACACTTCAACAAATTCCACACAGGTAACAATCAAATAGTGCAGTAATGCCAATTCCACACTGCTTGCCTTCCCCTGGCACCCACAAGCTTGGACCCCGTTTAAGAGACAGATGTACAATTGAAATAAACAAAATTAGGGTTAATGTAATCAGAAATGAAAAGGAACAGAAAACAAAATAAAGGCTAATCACAACACACTTAAACACTGGATAACGGCAAAATCTACGAAGCAAAAACACAGAACCTAACTCAAGGGGAGAAGCCGCTCGCTCACAGTCCATTACTATACATCGACAAGAGCTGCCAGCACGGTTAGCGAGCGAACGCAAGGGGGCGGCTAGTGACAGGCCCAGCAGCACCACCTGCCGGCAGTGAAGCGGCGAGGCGGATTCGAGAAATAAACATATTAAAAAAAAAAAAAAACAGCAGCAGGGTGGGAACCAGGTCTGAGTACTGGAAGCCTGTCGGCACTTCCTAAGTGTACACAGACAGTTAAAATAAATTAATGAACAGTAAATATGGAGAGAGAGAGAGAGAGAGAGGTCCCAACTTTGCAGCAGGCAATCCGAGTGTTTACTTCCCCACTTGGTCTGATTAGCAACCTCAGTCAGGTGGATGCAAAGCTCACGGGGAAGCTACAATGAATCCAATTTTACTAATAAATAGAGACAAATAGTCTAACTAATTGGATAGGAATGAACCATATCCCTCGGAGACAGCGTACCAGCGTACCCACATACCTCAGTTCTGTAAACAAAGCGCGAAACCGGAAGTGCCGGAGGGGGTGGGCCGGAGTCAGTGATGCACACACGAAGCACCAAAATAAGGGTCTTTAAATAATACGAGTGTTCCCCTCTGATTGGTCAAATCCCGCTCCTAATTAGGATCACTTGAACACTACACTTGCTAAATTAGTTTGTGGGGAAGTCTCCAAAGGAAACTTGTCCTCCTGGCCATGGCACTCTTACCACTGGAGCTTTGCTTTTAGCCAGAAGAACAATGTTTATTCGTTTCTTACGACTCTGCAGTACAACTCTGATTTGCTCTCCTGCCACACTGGTCGCACGAACGGGATACGCAAGGAAATGCTGATCAAGCCAATGATAGCAAATTAGAGAACTTACGGCGAGGCAGAGAACTTACATGTATGCACACAATGAGATATGATGGCAAAACAGAAGTGATTTGAAGAAATGGTTGAACAAAAGTTTCTATTCAGTCTAAATAGACAAGACAGCAAGCTTCAAGATAACTATCACTGTGTGCTTTCTGAGAAACAGCAAAGAGGTAATACAGCGGAACACATTTAGTGTAGTTTGGCAGGACAGATGGCTTAATCTTTCACTGGCTCCAACACAAAACAATGATCTCTATTAGTGAATAACGGCTCTATTTGAATAAACAACAGCAGAGATTCGCTCCAATGCTTTAAAACAATTTTAAAGTGGAAACATCTCAACAATTTGTCAATCTTTTTTCTTGTTTGCTTAGAAATATATTTAGAACCATACTGTATGGCTGTTCAAGTGAACTCACTAATTTGATGACTCACTAATTAGCTAGACACCTTTATCCAAAGCAGCGCACAAATATGAGAATAAAGAAGTCACAAAGAGTCTGTTTCCCATGAGAAGTTTTACTTATACAAGTTCCAGCCATTAACAGAAAGAAGCAGCATAAGGATTTTTCTTTTTATTATAAATTAGTGCGCTCACTTGAGTACCCGTGCCATATGGCTCATATGGCTCTATGTTTTAGCACAAGGCCTCCAGTAATTACAGGCATGCTAAAATACAGCCATATGCTGATACCGAGCTAAAGCTTCCGGTACTAATTTGAAACAACTTCATTTAACAAGAAACCAGCCAATGTACTAATTTGACAACTGAACGCAAGATTCGCAAGAGATGTTTACTCAAAGGAATAAAAGAATGCCCTTTCATTAAAACAAAATAACATTAAGATAATAATCTACTCGACCATTATAAATGCAGATGAAGATGTCAGAATATGACATTTAAATGCCATGATGGGTAAAAGATTGGTAAAAGGCTAGCTTTACCTTTTTTCGTCATCTCCATGCGATGTAATTATATCTACAGTGGCATTCATTCACAGATGACACAATGTAGAGTAATGAGTAACATACTGGCCCTGCGACTCCAGTCTAGTAAACATTGTGCTGTAAAATATTTATTTGTAGGTACCAGGCACATTCTTTATTTACACTGGTTAAAAACTACGAAGACCACATCGAGTCTAGAGGTACACTTTACAATAAAGTCAGATGACTCATCAATAGCTAATGCATGAATTAATTGTGGTTAAAAAAAACATACATGCAAATATCATTTATTCTTGACAAAAGACCCAAAAATAAAGCAAAATAGAAGAATCTGGGTAAATGAACTGGCTCACCTGTAATAATAATAATAATGCCTTCAATTTATATAGCGCTTTTCTAGACACTCAAAGACACTTTACAATGATCAGAGCATTATTCTTTCACTCCAGATTTACACTCTGGTGGTGATAAGCTACCTTGGTAGCCCTCAGCTGCTCTGGGGCAGTCTGACAGAACGTGGCTGCTATTCTGCACCTATGGCCTCCTGCCCTCCACCAAACACCCCCCACCAGTCACTCACATCCACCAAACACCCCCCACCAGTCACATTCATCCATACTGGGCAATGTGGGTGAAGTGGCTTGCCCAGGGCCACAACGGCAGAATGGCCCTAGCGGGATCGAACCACCAACCCTCCAGTTACAGAACGCCTATTCCACCACTGCACCATCTTTCCGAGATCTTCTGTTTAGTAGCACTGTCCTCCACACGTTCCAAAGAACCGTTTCACTCCACAAAATGAGTTAAAGACTTATTTTATATTTTTCCGAATGACACCTCACTACCCCTGAGCGCCATCCAAGGGCAAGGAGCGTCACTGCATCAACATTAAACAGTAAATCTGTCAAGCTAGCAAAACAGCTCCCTGTAGATAATCCATTCGAATGATCGTGTGAATATCGATTCGGGATAGGTGTGGTGACCTTAAGTTCTTTGTTTAGCTGTATTAACTCTTGACTCCTCGACATACACCTATAGCATACACTGGCCGGGACACACCAAGCTGGTGAACGGCCGTTGGTACTCGTCAGGCATTTGGTGGGTGTCAGTAAGATGAGTCCCACACGTCCCGTCTACAGAGGTTTCCCCGAATCAACACGTAGACATAGAGTAAAGCTTGTTGTGGCCATCTGCGAAAGAGAACGCTTGGATTGTCTTTTCAAACATCAAATCAGAGAATGAGGAGCCAGAAGAGGACGTGAACTTGGAGTGAAGAGACAAGAGGGAACACATTTAGCACCAAATATGGCTGTGTGGAGCAAAGCTATTATAGAGGAGCTGATTGGTTTGATTCAATAGAGGCCAGCGTTGTACAATAATGCAGTGGTTCTCAGAAGAAATGTGGAGCTCCAAGTACCACCAACATTAAGATACACACAGTAGAGCCCCAGCGTATAGGACCTACTGCTCAGCTATAGTAAGTGCAGTTCAATATTATATTTTATAATGATTATATTTATAACATTCATTAAAACATCCCTTTCTTTTGCCGTCTTTCTATTTTACACATTTCTTCTGCTCTGGAGAATAAAAAAAATCTGCTAGTAAGAGCAAGTAATGGTGAGGTAAAGTTACGAGTAAAACTTTTGGGGTAAAGTAATAGATTTTTAGTAGCTGCTGCAATCATTGTTTATTCTCAATTTGATGTTACGACAGTGTTGGTGCTGTTGTTTTATAATAGTTTTTATTTAATATTTGATTTTTTTTATTTTTGAAATTCTCATTGTTGAGAATAAAATAGATATTATTAATAACTCCTAATACTGTTCACTGTGCATATACTTCTAATTTTTGCAACAATGAGATTTGAGAACCTGGACGTCGGTGATGTTTATTGCAAACAGTGTTTTAATGATAATAAATTATATCTTTACTATAAAAGTGAACAACAGGATAAATAAATGGCCATTAGCAAAAATAGTAACCTGTTTTCAGGGTTAGAGTGAGTAAAAGAATCATATGATTTGTTGAAATTAAGTGAGTCATTCAAAATTTCAACCTGCTGTGAATTTATGAGATGTCAACTAAATAGTTTTTAGAATTTAATGAAAACTTCTGGAGATGTGCAATGACTCTACTGGTAGCCAGCCCCTCAAAGCCCCCCATGCCCCCCCAAACCCCAAAGGATTTCTAGCCATGCACAAACTATTGTTGACCATTAATGCATCCAAAATGTCAACGAACAGTTACGAAAAAAAGTCCCCAGATTCGGTGTCACCCCCCAATAATCTATCTACAATCATCTACATTTTTATCCATCGTTCAAACCTAAAGAGCATCTTAGTTTTATTCGTTTTATTTCTTAACTGCGATTATTTCTACCTAAATGAGTCGTATGAACCAATACAAACCATCTTTGTGCTTAAGCCAGTAATAGATTTACATGGTATTTTCAGCGTATAAGATTGACAGCGTATCCATCCCGCTATATTGCTCTAAATGTACTCCAGTTTATTATCTCTCTAACTTTTTCCCAGAAAACGTATAATAAGGTTAAGAGTACAGAGCACATGCAGAAGAGAATTATGGAGTGGATGTGGCACACTGTGCTGATGATGCACAGATCCTAAATCCTAGAAAGCCAGGAAAAGGATTCTAAATGCAAACAGGATGAAGAAAGAGATGAGATCTTCTGTGAATGATAGCACGATGTTCAGCTGTAATCTAAATAGTAAATGTTTTGAATTTCATGTTTTAATAGTGCAACATTACTTGCAGCAATAGTTGAATGCTAAGAGATGAGATCTTCTAAGAATTATGAGCATCCGCTGTAATCTAAATAGTATTTTTAGTAGTGCAGCATTACTTGAAGATTTAGTTGGATAGTCTTCTTGTATTTTTTTTATAGATTCTGTTACACTTTATTGCTAGCAATGGAACGTTTAGTTCATGTTGGTGATTTGTTCTTTTTAAATCGTTCATTCGGAAAAAATCTATCCTGATCCATGTGTATTTGTGAATGACGGGCACTTTAGATATATTTACATCACATGGATATTGTGTTGTGCTATTGTATTGACATTTTGTCACTTAAGTTCATGATGAAGTTCAAATTTCATTGCACAAATAAAGAGCGTATATTAAGGACATTAGTTAAAAGAAAAAGCCTCATGCTGATGATTTAGAAGTAGAAGAAGATCTGTCTATTTCGTATCCATAATCACTGGTAAGAGATTCTTGTATTTTGCTCTATTTTTGGGCCTTTGACAGTTTTCAAGTCAATCTGACATTATTCCATATGAACAATATAAATTAATCATTCAAACGATTCATTCTTTTAGTGAATGGGAGTCTAAAGAACGAATCATCAAAATAAATGGAACTTCCCATTACTACTCAGAGGTACAGTAATGTGACAACACAAACACCACCGGCTGTTTTAAATCTTTGTGTGCTTTGCTGAATAACTTTTGAAGGTTGAATACCAATTTTCATATTGTCCTCTTCCGTGATTTCTTCTTCGGCTCTTCATCATGTTTTTCTTTGTCGCGTTCTGTTTTCATCAGTCGCTCAAGGTATGTAATGAGCTCCACCCAGCCACATCATCCAAAGAGCCAACTTTCATTGATCGTTTTTCTTGCGAAAAATCAAGCCGAGAGGGCAGTGCCAAACTTTTTTCATTCACGCCTTTGTTCAGCCAGATGTATGAGCCTGCGACAATTTTTCTAGCTAGACACTTTCATGCGCAAAACTTCAGATTGGAAATTTGCGGTCCGGCAAGCGGTTCGTCGATCGATTTTAAGTTTAAATAGTTTTTATGCTGGTGAGGTGATTAGCACCTGCCTCAGTCAGCGAGGCTCCCAGGGGCCTCACAGACGGAACTCCTATTTACCTTACCTGACCCACACTAGAACTTTCTGCTGCTTTGAAAGCAACTGCTAAAAAGCGCTATATACATATTGATTGACATATTTATTGATCGAATGATTGATTGAGATACATAGAAGGTCCAGTTGTGTCATCTAAAGCAGTGTTTCCCAAACCTCAGGGGGAGGCCAGAGGTCACAAGGGCAGTGCGGCAGCAGATAAGTGTTGAGATAGAAAAATGCATAAAATGCTAAACTAATATATATTTGATTTATAGCTGGATGAAACAACCATAGTGGCAGGAGAGTATGTGCTTATCGTGTATGTATAGTATGTTGACGGAGATGAATAGAAACGGGACATACTCATGTCTACCGATTTTCTCACAACAACTACAGGTGAAGATAACGGCTGTCGACTCTTACCTCACATCCTACAAAGGGAAAAAGGTTAGGAGTCACTTATCTAAAGGACGGCTTAGTATGAACGACTCAATAAATGAAACATATGGGCTCACAGAACAGTCCGGTAAAATGTAAATGCGTAATAAAAGACAGAAATGACAGAATGAAACTTCTAAAATCTCAAAAGTAGCTTTTTAAAAATCGAACAAGCTTCCACTGCAAAGGTCCAGGAGCCATCCCTGCTCTGAGGGTAATAATGCTGTCTTGTGAAGTTGTGAAGGAAGGTGAGGTTACCATTACAGTTTAGCAGCACCCAAGTAACAACTGTTGTATATAAAATACATGTCTGATCACAGTTCAACAGCTCCCTGTTAAAAAAATAAAATAAACATCTTTAATATAAGCCTTAAAGTTATCCTCAACATGATTATAATTTCAGGTTTATGTTGTTCTAAATTAACAGCATTGAATGCATACTGAAATTGAAAACATTTCGTTCACTTTTTAAATGTATATTTGTGCTTATTTAATGCAATATTCTCTCAGCTAAGCACAGGCAAGAATGTTTCCTTAACATAATATATTTGTTCAGCTTTTCATTTAGTGGTTTTGATGGAGAAAAACAGTTATGGTAATTTTTTTTCTTCTTCTTTGAGAACACAAAATGCATTGAATTACATTGTGATTTCCATTCTGGCACAGTTTGGATGTAATGATGCATGAAATCAAGCTTGCATATACTGTAGCAGGAATACATTTGGTTTACATGCTTGAATATACTGTAAGATTCAAGCTGACATTTCCAGATGGTAGCTGCTGAAAACCTTCAGACTGACTAGTAATTAAGAAAAAAAGACTGGTTAGTTTTTTTCTGAGAAATAAACTGAGAAGCTACAGATGGCATAAGCTCTAGATCAGTTTTAATAATTACTCTTAAATAACCATCTAACTCTTTAGTAGTTCCTTGGGGTGTCATTTTAGAGTAATCCCGCAAGGTCTAGGAGGTAACTCCTCAGCAGTTTAGAGTGCTGTCTCTTTAGAGTCCTGTTTCAAGTACTAAGTAGTTCCCTGAGAACTAAGAGGTAATGATTTGGTTTCCAGTGTTTCCAGTGTTGTCACTTTTGTGCAAGAACTAAGTAGTTCCCAAAGATTTTTTTTAAGGTAACTTTTCAGTAGTTTCCAGTGTTGTCCCTTTAGAGAACTCGTCCAAGTAGTCAGTAGTTCCCTGATAATAATAATAAGGTAGCTCTTGAGTAACTTAGCTTTTTCTAACGTAACCACTAGCTTTTCTTTCAGAGGAAAAAGTTTGCTGGTTTGGAATGATAAGGGTTAAGACTTTCATTCTGAGGAGAGCATTCATCTAAATACTTATATTACAACTTAATAGATGGCTTGTTACATACATTACAATAGTGTGTTCCTATGAGAGCCCTGGGATCAAATACTATATGTTGATGTTTTCTTATGACTTAAAACATATTTGTAGATGTTTGTCAAAGAAAGCATCAGTCCTTAACCCTTTTACACATAAACTATCACCTCGAAGAGCCATTTCTCAGCTTTCAGAATCTTTTTTTCCAATAGTGTGGAAATAACCGGAGCTACTGTAGTGTAAAATGCACATGTCTCTTTTCTGTCGCCGGCGACGGCTCCAGAGGGTAAAAGTATGTTTTCAAACTTTGACTAGTAACTTTTGACAATTTTTACTTACTAAATACATTTTTTGTTTGGCTATTAAAATATGTATAACATTACTTATTAATGATTAAATGAGGAAAAGGAAACAAGGTGAACTCCTCAGAAGTCACTTGGAATGGTATTTAATCTCAAAGCCTTCATAAAAAAAAAACCAAGAAGGTGTAAATCCTGATCTGGTAGAGACTTCTAAAGAAAACCAGAGCTTATAGAATCTCAACGTCCCTGAATCATGATTCAAAGACATCCAATGCCCCCAAAATGTTCTGAAACAAGATATAAAGTAACACAGATTTGGCAGAACAAACCCATTTCTATACAATTTTCACTTACGCCAAAACACAAATATAATATTACTTGCCACAAGTTAATGCATTTCGACAGTTTTTCTGTGTTCCAACAGCAGACTGATTTGTGAACCCATGCAGTTTTATTTCAGCAGGGCTGAAGCTCCTGACCTGCTGGAGTGTGTTAATATTGAATGGACTGGATGTTTTAAGAGCACACGTCCCTGAATCCCCATCAAGCTCTCCCACTGACCACACAGCATGAGAAAAAAAGGTCCAACAGTCTCTTTGGGTCCAGCCAGTGCTCTTCATTGACGGATCGACAGAAATGCCTTGGGTGTCTGAGAGCAGACAGCTCATCAATACAGCGAATGTGTGACTGCCAAATGGAAAAGTACAGGAGCAGCTAATAACTGTCACACAACGAGGATCTAGTGGAGCCTTCCAGTCCCAACTGCATGGAGATTAAGCTTGTGATGTCAGATATGTACATGGATTGCCCTGATATAGATTTATCGACTTTGGCCTTGAAATGTGACCTTAGTTTGACATACTGCATTAGTTGTACTTACTGCAGAATTTATATTCATAGTATAAAACAATTCATGCATGAATACATATCTGTAGCAGGGTGAGGGGAAACATGGTTTTTGGACAACCAAAAATGGGGCCATAGAAGAGCAACCCTTGCTTTAAATCTAGGAGGAACAGGAGCAACACTGTCAGAGACCTGCAAAATGACCTCCAGCAGGCCACAAGTTGTGTCTGCTAAAATATCAGAAAGAGACTCCATGAGTGTGTTATGAGGGACAACATCCTCAGATGAGTTGAGTACAGCCCAACCCATTCATGATGTTTGCATGTAGCAGAACACAAAGACTGGCAAATCCACCAGTGGTGCCCTGTGCTCTTGGAAGCTTTAAGCACATGAGAGAGTCTGGAGACCATGAAGAACGTTCTGCTGCCTGCAACATCCTCCAACATAGCCAATTTGACAGTGAGTCAGGAATGGTGTAGGGTGTGGTTTCTTTGGAGGGCCACACAGCCCTCCATGTGCTAGCCAGAGGTCAACTGACTGCCATTAGATACAGAGATGAGATCCTCAGTGTTCTTGTGAGACCATATGCCAGTGCACTCGTGTGGAAAATATTAATTTCAATCACTTACATAATGGATTCTTATGATATAATTTTCACATCTAGAAAAGTTTTTTAGCGTTTATTTTTATCCCTTCACTAAATGAGCCAGTTCCTGAAATGCTCACCATTTAAGTGGGATTTTCCATTTGGTTGCTTTGGCAGCACTTACAACGACTCCCAAGCCTACGCCATTACATTTTCATTGTTATGTAATATTGTTGAATAATGCAAAGTCCATAAAGACACATTCGAGGACCCGAAGGTGGGTGGAACTATTTATTTCGGGAGAGCTCTTCCTCTCAGAAAGGGAGGAGTGATGGGCACAGGATCAAAATCAGCAGGAACTGCAAAAACGGCTGAGTGTCAACAAAGTTCTGCTGTCTATAATCACATTTCACAACATTTGAGAAGTTACTGATGGCTAGGAACAGACAAAAACACAAACATACACATGTTGTTTACTGCGGAAGAGAGATGAATTGATTTGCTGGAAGAAAATTTTTTAAAGTAGACGAGAGTCTTTCAGGTGTGCGATTGCATGAGCAGGCTTCCTCTTCTGACAATTCTTCTAGACTCAAGCAAACGTATTGGATAGAATAAAGAGGGAGCAGGGAGAGAAAATATACTCCCATCTGTTAGAAACCAGAACTGAGTATCTAGTCCCTCCCCCTATTGAAATTAGCATTTGTGCTCTTTTAGTTCATGAGATATTATGTCATGTTGTCATAAAGCACAGACTTTAAGGCCTCCTTTCTCCTCTTTCTCTCACTAGTGGTAACATGTCTATTTCCAGTTCCAGTGAAATTACTGCCTAGCGAAAATTATGAATATCTAAAAAATATAGATTTTTGTAATTCAATTTATCTATTAATCATGAATAACTTTAGCTCTGTGAAAAAGCATTGCATTTGCAATCTTTTTACAACAGAATATCAGTGCTTAAATAATGCGCTTATCAGAAAATGTGTACTTTTTCTGCAAAATACATGCAGTCAGGGTTGTCTGGGCACTCATAACACTGTATCTTTAAAAAAACTTAAAAAAAACCAGAGTATAGAATATTTTGCGTGTTTATGTTTAGCTGAGACACCGTGCTGTTATTCCAAAAAGAAATTAAGTAATAACATTATTGATCAGAAGTTAAGTTTTTGACACAATTGTGGTGGTTGTTTTATCATGACCCTAGTGGAGAAGGGATAAATATCAATATATGATAAGATCATTTAAAATAAGATAATGTCAAGATATCCGAGATAATTCAAGTCAAATATCTTGGAAACGGAGCGACATACAGGACTGGGTTTTTCTTTCTTTCTGTGGAACATGTAAAATCAAAACTTACCAGCTTTTCAAAATTATTTTCCTCTGGTCTTAGTCACGCCAACATCAAAGTTTGTGTTTGAAACTATAAAATCTAGTTGATCATGTAAGCTGTAAAGGGTTCTATACTAAGCATTAAGACATGTCGCCTGATGCTCCATGCTCAGTGTCAAATGGAGGACTTCACGACCACATTCAGCTCAGTAAGTGTTTGGTTAAAGAGCTCCCAATCACTGAAGAGCTCTTTGTTCATCCTTGATGAGATGCATGAAAGCCAGGGCAAGCATCCTCCAGTCAACGAATGCCAGTGAAGGAATGTTTACATGAAAGTGACCAGTTGGCCAGAATTTGTGCTCTGCATGTAACTCATCTCAGTGTACACACACACACAGCAGAGAACAAACACACCGTGAGCACTCACCCAGAGCAGTGGGAGCCATGGCTGCGGGGCCCGGGGAGCAGTTGGGGAACTGATGCTTGCTCGAGGGCTCCACAGCTGTGATTGTTGAAGATGGAGAGCAAGTGTTTCATCACTCACACCCCCTTCACCTCGGTGGATCTGGGGATCGAACCTGCGACCTTCTGATCACAGCCTACCAGACCACAACCCCCCAATAAAATTAAAATTATATATATATATATATATATATATATATATATACACACAAAATAAACTATTAAAGTCAAGAAGTAAGAATAAATGCAAAAATGGATCATTAGTTATATATTGCGAGAGAAGTAAGGCTCATGTTTATTTTAATTCTGCTTGGAAACAAATTCAGGCTTACAATAGAGTCAAAGAGCTATCATATGTGCAAAGAGTCAGTGGTTATAAAAAAAAACTGTTAAATATTGGATAACTTGGTCCATTTCCACCACCGAGAACATGGCTCTGGTGTTTGATATGTCGGTCAAATGACTTCTTGGGCGGTTTTTAGCAAAAGAAAACTGCTAAACACATGGAAGACTAGGATCTAGGGACTTGGCATACATGTTTGCAACTCAACTATCTAATGCCCAGTAGAAAGTTTTGATTGAATTGCAGATCCAGAGCATACAAATCAATTCTAACACACAATACTGTTTTCATTGAAAACAGTAGTAATACCAAAGTTTTTTAAAGTAAAATATCCACTACATTCAACAATTTCAATTGAAAACAATCAGCTCTCCTCTTATAAGACGTTCATTCTATATTTTTGGAGCTTTTTCCTGTCTTTTAACAGTTACGCAGTTTGGAAACAGCATACCAAGTGAACTGTGAACATCTCATACATCTCCGTGTCAAACCCTGAAGCTGACTAAGCCCTTTGGGGAGATGAATTTTTCCATGTCACATCCGAGCGTGAGAGCACACTTATGTCACCAAGGCTCCCAAAGACAGTCAACAACAAACAAGAGACCAAACTGGGAACTGATGTCTCCTCCATACCAGATCAACATAACTCACCTTGAAAACGAGACAGTTGGCAAATGAGACAGAGTGTGTGCTAATGATTAATGACACTCAGATTATTATATCTTCAGAGATGTCCCATTCCCAAACTCAGTCCAGATGCGGAAGGACAGATGAGGTGAAGATAATTTAACCTGTGTTCTCTGGGATTTGATAGATGGCATGTGAGATGCTCAGGAAGAGAGGAATGCATAAATCATACTTTGGTGATGGATTTGACACCATAGATGTATCCGAAAGAATTTTGAGGGATAAATTTGCCCCCTCCAGCTTTAAGCTCAAAGCTTTAGACATCAACTTTTGAAATGTTCTGTTTCACATTTGAATTCACCTATTGCCACCTCACAGTCAAGCAGATTGATGATCTTCTGATATTTTTTGAATGCAGGTAATTACACAACTTTTCATCATAGAGAAAATGGAGAACACCAAGAAATGGAGACAGCACCCAAGAAAACCACAGTGGAAGACCATGAGATGGAGACTAACAGGAGCAGATCCTTATGAGAAGGTAATCGTTGGTGTACGTGACTATCCAAGACAAGTTAGATTTGCAAATAATTCTCCTGATAAAAAAAGTGAGTACTTCTATCAGAGAAGAAAACTGTGTGGGAGCAAATGATGTATTTAAGTGCATTGTGGGAAATCGAGTGCGTACAGATTTCCAATAACTGGCTGCAGGGGAGCTGCTCAAATGAGTTAATGAGTGTTTTTAGGGGTGGGACTGTTATTCGAATGAGGCAGAGATTCTAGAGAATCCATTATGCACATTATGTACCAATTATTTAACTTTTTTTTTAAATATAATTTATATTGCATTTCTTAAACAAAGTTAAGTATCTCACCATGATTTACATTTTATGGACTATGTATTAAGGATAAAAAAATAAAAACAGTGGTCACAAGAGATCATTCTTTGGTCAGCTAATTGACTAAAAAACACCTGCAAAGATTTCCTCCTGAAATTCTCAGTCTTGGCTTAGTAGACTTCAGATTTATGGAAAACACTGCTGACATGACACTTGAGTAAAATATTAAATGGAAATCATGTGTTTCGATGAGCGCAGCCTTGAGAGGATTGTTAAGCAAGTGCAATTAAGAGCTTCACAAAGAGTGGACTGAGGCTGGTGACAGCGCATCAAGAACCACCACATACAGATGGGCTCAAGCTGAGGAATTCCATGCACCCGAACCAAAAACATCATACGCATGCATGCTTGCGTTGGTAGAAACAGTGTTACTGCCCTGCCGTTGAAGGCTCGCCACAGCAGCAAAACATGAACTGATTGCTGTTATGCAATGGATCATTAGCTCGTGCAATGATGAGAGACAACTTCTTTCTTGATGCTCCAGAGGTTTATTTAGCGACTCAGTCACCGTTTAATGCACGGACCCGAGTGGCACTCAATAACTACTGAACTCCTTCTCATCCCACACTCCTGCTCACTCATCCTCCATCAAAACCTGTTTCACCCGCACAGCACTACACTACCCAGAATGCCTCCTGCTACGCTCACACTCACACACAGCTCCGCATCGAACCTCTCTCCTGCAACAACAGTATTGGTCTGTGTTCAAGTGCTCGGAAGTCTACTTTTCAGATGCACAAAAGTCACTTAAAGTCCAATGTGAATTTTTCGCAGTCAGTCATGATTTGGGGAGACAGGCCATCTCCTGGGGATTGCAAAACGAACAAAAAAAACGAGTACCTGATTGATTGGTTAATTTGATTGGCTTACAACCTCTCACGACATTCAAAGAGAGGTCAAACAAAGCACAAAAGACAAAATATGGTAGCGTACCCTAGTACACTTTTCAGAAGGACATGTGCTCAAAATACTTTTCATTGGTAAAATGAAATTGAGTGAAATACTGGATGTGGGAAATACTACAAAAATCTAATTCATAAACAATTTAAAACAAATAAAGGCTTACATTTTGCACCACATTTAAATAAATAAGATTTTCCTTGGTAATTTTTGGCACACACATTTACATGGCTTGGATGCGTTCGTCAGTTTTTATCTTTCAAACACACATCCATTAAGCTTGGAAACTGTGTGGTATTTTTGAGTCCATTAAAAGTAGAAGAATAACGAATTCACAGGACCAGAAAAGAAAGTGCCTGTGTGTCCCTTTGCGAAGGTGTGTTGACCCTCTGAGGCTAATTAAAGAATGGAAACTCCGGGAACTCCTGCAGCTGGCAGAGAGCAGCTGGCATGAGCCATGGCACACACAGAGGAGGCACATTGGGTTTGAAAGCAGATAGACTCTGAGGGACGAATCAAACAAACATGCAGACAGGAAAATCGGTTTTGCAGAGGGAGAAACAAAAGAGTTGAAGGTCCTACACTCTCATAAGTAGGCTAATGCATCTTGGGAAAAAATCAGAGATGATGTTTTATTTTAGAAATTCATTAGGATTACTGTTAAATGGATTTAAAGGGCCAATATTATTGAAACACAACTTTTGGAAGGTGTTTGGACAGAAATGTGTGCATTAATGCCGTGTAACCAGCTATACTATAGAGCAGGGGTGGGCAATTGTTTTTTCTTCAATTTATGTGCCACATGAGAAACAGAAAAATACTGTAGAGGGCCGGGTCAAAAGGCTGAACTCAAATCCGCATAATATTAATTGTATTTCTTTATTAAAAGCTGTAAATAGCATTTCTGACAACGTGGCATGCGTAGGCTATTTGTTATAGTTAAGCAATGAAAAATGAGATTGCCTTACACAAAAATTATTTATTTCAATCAACTGTCCCAAACCAATTAATAAAAAATATGAACTTTTTATGTCTTATATTAGTGAACATCGTCACATTCACTCCAAAAATGATGGAGAATGAAAATAGCCACAATTAATTAAATAAATAGGCAATTCATTGCTTAAATTAATGTGCCTATAATTAATTAATATCAATCAAGTTTTTACATAGCACTCTTTTTAGCAGTTGCTTTCAAAGCAGCAGAAAGTTCTAGTGTGGGTCAGGTAAGGTTATTAGGAGTTCCGTCTGTGAGGCCCCTGGGACTCTCGCTGACTGAGGCAGGTGCTAATCACCTACCCAGCATAAAAAATACACAAACTTAAGGTCCATCGAAGAAAAGTTTGCCGGACAACACCTGAAAAAACAAAACAAAAAAGTGGAATCAAATAAACAATTATATATACACATGTGTTTATATATATATATATATATATATATATATATATATATATATATATATATATATATATATATATATATATATATATATATATATATATATAAACATACATATACACACACACAATTCTTGAAAAAAATTGGTAGTGAGCAGAAACTTGTGTTATTAATTTTTTTCTCCTGTGGATGACGGCGCTGTTTTTAAAAACGCAAATTTAGCTGGCAAGCTTCTCAGTTACTTGTTAAATAATTTGAACGTTTACTTGTAATGTTTATTAAAATGTTGTGTTAGAGTGGGTCTTGTTTTAGGGCTATACTTGTTTTATTCCTATTATTTATTGTTTTGTTCACATATTTGACTGTTATATTGTGTTTTATTTGTGGATTCTCAATATAGCTTGCAGAAAGTACAGGGTGATACCTACAACATAACACTGATGGAATATTATCCTTCTGACCTTTCTACCAGAACGAACAGAGAACTAACAGTTCTGACTGATTCAGATCAGGCAGAATTCCTCTTAATGATTTTGAAACCGAAATGGTTCAGTGTCAAGCTTTTTACCTTCATTTTCTGACGTTTCCAGCACATCTTTTGGTTTAGGAGAGAACGTAACAATGTGTCAGAACAAAAGCAAAGAGTGCATGCACGCACAACCTCCTCTCTTTGGCCTCAGGTGAGCCACTCGCTAAATATACCAAGCATTTATACGCTCCTGCTGTGATCGCTGGTATTTAGTTGTGTAATGGACACACTGTACACGTGTGCAGAATGAAGTACGGCCAGATTCTGTGGAAAACATTCGTGTGTTGCTGAGAAGAAAGGAGTGAATAAATTAGGATTACTAAATTATTGACCCCTTCAGACCTGAATTATTTGACAGTTTTCAGAAAAATGCAAGATCTGAGAAAAATGAGTTATCTGAGGAAGAATCTCCAAAGCTAAATCTTATTTTTTTTATGAATTAGTGTTGATTTTTTTAAAGTTAAACGTATAAGCATGAATTGCATAAACATAGTATTAATGGATCTTAACAATTGTTTTTCACAATACTTGATATACAAGTCTGGAATTTAATTGTTAAGCAGGATGACAAGCTAAACAAAAGCATACATTTACTATATTTTTGGAGTTCATACGATCATAAAAACTTCAAAATGTTCTTATTAACTAACAAAATATAAGAAGCGTTTGTTGTTGTTAAAAAATAAAGATCAAATCTGTACAGTCAAAATGCAAACAGTGTGTGCATTTAGAAATCTCAAAACATTACTGGTCAAACGTTCTATAAGGATGTCATAAAATGCATTTTTAGAAAAAAAAAAATTTTTATCTAGTTTTCCCATTTAGTTTTGAATCCAAACTTCTAGCTTAGTTTGGCGTAGACGTGGAAAAGGATTCTTGCTTTAAGGCATATCAACATTCATGCAATCTAATAGGCAGCAGTGGACATGACTACCACTGTAACCTCCGGCGCATTATGGAAAATTATGGGTGTTATGGGACATGAAGATCTATAGTGAGAGAGTTTTTATGATGTGAAAGCAAAATAAGTGGAGAATAGTTCACTCCTGATAATTACACGGCCATCTTTTCAGTGGCTTTTCACACTCTGAACAGTGACAATGGAGAGAAAAGACAGGAAGTGGGAGCAGGATGCGAGGATTTAGAGACGAGTCTATCCTCAATGACTTGAAAATGGATTTTCACTGCTTGGTCAGTTCGGTTAATTAAAAAAAGCTAATTCAATAGAATTCTTTAGAGCTTTTTTATGGCATGAAATCTGTGGAAATTGCATTCATTC
Source organism: Danionella dracula (assembly GCA_900490495.1). Classification (NCBI taxonomy): domain Eukaryota; kingdom Metazoa; phylum Chordata; class Actinopteri; order Cypriniformes; family Danionidae; genus Danionella; species Danionella dracula. The sequence continues at coordinate 305,458 of UELW01000766.1, read as the reverse complement.
GTTAGGATTGGGACTACAGGGTCTCATACAGGAAACACAATAAAATAATTGGGGATGACATTCTAGCTGCATTAATCTTACCATTGCATTTGTACCACATTTACTTTCAAATTTGCTCTAAAGGGGACATCAGATGTCAAACACCCTGATATGATTAGTCTGTCTATTTATCGGTGTGACGTCATTAAGGAAGTAAGGTATGGTTTTAAGCCACTCTTCGTACCTCATCAGAGCCATTTTATGATGTACGTTTTATAATGGAAAATGCTTTATTTAAATCTATTATTAGTTTTTCTTTTAAATATACTAAAAGGCAAGGCAAGGCAAGTTTATATGTATAGCACATTTCGTACACAGGGTAATTCAAAGTGCTTTACATTTGAAACAAAAAATAAAAAGAAAGTACATGTAATAATATCAAACATAAAAAAGTAATATAAAATCAAAGTGATTAAAAACTGAAAATGTAAAAACATTGATTGAAACAAAGATTAAGATGTTAAGAGGTAAAATAGTTGTTGGACGTTGGTGCTCAGTCGACAAAAGCACAACTAAACAGGAGAGTCTTTAGCCTTGATTTAAACGTGACTAAAGTGTTGGCACCCCTGATCTCCTCTGAAGCTAGTTCCTCTGTGGGTCTCAGGGGAACTAAAAGAGTATTTACTCTGTTTGGAATTAACCCGGGGTAGATCTAATTTATTTAAACAAAAGAAAACTTATAAAAAAAATGAATTTAAACAAAACAAAACTGGTTTTTCAGACCAAACTTTCAGGGCATTCACATATTAAGTCGATGAGTTGGTGTGATACGGCGACAGAGGGATCCAACATCCAAACTTTTCCCAGAATGAAAATTTAACTCTCACTTTTTCATGAAGTTCTGTATCATGAAGTTCTCAGCAGCCTCGCCTCAGAAGAACGCACTCCAGCCAGACACACTGTGTTTTTGTGGGCGCTTAAATGGAGCTTTTTTAAATGGAACTTTGTAATGCTGCTGTTTGAGAGAGGAATCAAGCAGAGGTTTTTTTTTTGTCTAAAATTAATTTAAGAGAATCTGTTTTCGGTACTTTCAAGATGTTTAAATCTTTGTATAAGTCTAACCTTAATGAAGACAGTAGCCTAGACACAGACGCATACAGCAATCAGTTCTAAAACCTCTCTATTTATGTTTATGTTTTGCATGCAATTTTTTCCTGTCTACCTTTAAATTTAATCCTAAACACTGAAACTGATTTCATCCATTAGTTATTTATTTCGAATACATTATTTATATTTTAGTTTTAAAATAGTATAGCCATCTGGAGAAATTGTATTTTGAAATCACAAAAGTGTTTTATGGCGTTTTCTATTTAAATAAATAATCGATGTATTATTCTTTAATCCTCATCGTCTTTAACTCAATTCAAGCACAGCTTAAAACAAAAAATAGATATATACAGGGTTTTTGCTGGATCTTAAAAAGCCAAAGTTTTAGGCCTTAAAAAGTCTTAAATTCACTCTTCTAGGTCTTAAATAATATTCCACAGCTCTTATTTTTCTGATGTCCCCGTAAAGCTCATTTGATGCGTGATTTTGTTGTTGCTTGAGGTTGCCAGAGATTGACGAAAAAGATCATGCATTCTATAACACACTTTACACAAGGATGGTCAGTGTTGCCTTCGTAAATGCTAAAAATTAAAATGATGGTTAGGGCTTCAAACAACGTATTTTCAGCATACTGTTAATTATGCAAAATGTTTTGTATGCGTTTTTAAAGTTGGCCTTACAAAAAAAAAAAATCCTGCTGGAATTCTAGTAAGGTTTTTTTTTTTGTAAGGGTGCAAATACACTGTCTGAAAGGGCTCGCTGAAAAACAAAACGTTTTTTATTCATTTTCTTGTCTGTAAATAAGTGCTGTATGAAAATAAAGATGCCACGAACCTTCCCCAGCAGTTAATGTTAGTCAAACACATCTGCTCATAACAAGCCAAACATCAACGCTTAATAAATTAGCAGCTAGTGCCAGAGGAAACCGCCTGAAACAAAGTCTTCACCTCAGAGCGAGCTACTTCCACACATCCACGTTTCCCTAGAAACATCAAGAGCTGCAGCAAACCAGACTCGCACTCACCTTCAGAAGGAATATCTAATCATGGCGCCTGTCGACAATCATTTTACTTCCATCCTTCCCCCTCCCCACCTCCTCTGTTTTCTTCTGAGTGTTTCTCCGCATAATTCTTTCTCTTTCCTCTCAAACGTTTCATTCTCTTGCTTCTCAAATATTTATTATGGAGTCCACCAGCAGTGTGTCAGAGGTACGATCCCACGCTGTGGATCAAATCAAATCCCATTCTTATTCCAGACTGTTCAGGAACATTCTGTACGGCTGCCCTGTAGAGCAGCGGTTCTCAAACTTTTTTCACCAAGTACCACCGCAGAAAAAAAATGCCACCATAATGAGCAACATTAAAGTACACCAGTAAAGTCTCAGTGTATAGTGTACTTCAAATAAAGACAATATTATTGTTAATAAAAATATGTATATATTTTAGCAGCAGTAGACAACCTGTACATAAAAAAAGTTAAAACAAATAAATAAAAAAAAATCAAGCTCGATGGTAAAATGTTTGCTGTTTCTTTTTTTTTTTTTCAATTTAAGATTTTGATTTAACATGTAAAACTTTAGATTGACTTGAACTAATTAACGAACGTCTTCCTGCGATCATGACAGGAGGGGGAGAATGCGAGTAGTTTCACTTTTAAACAATCTCAAAGTATACGTTTTCCCTGCGCAGGAATATTGCCAATTTTTAACTGCGATTAATCAAATTGCTCCTGCTTATAAGAAACCTGATGTGAGATTTGACTGAGACACAGAGCACTAACACGTTCCCGGGAGTGAAGCATCATTGCTTCGTTATCAAACACCATCAAACTCATTACTGCGGCTCGAGAGCGTTGAACAGCAGAAGCTGGAGGGAAGGGCCTCGGATTTCATTGGACAAGCTAAGACTCCTTCAGAACAAAAAAATCAACCAATGGGTCACGATTAATGTCTCAGATGCCATTGGCATAGATATTAGCAGATATTATTTAGTTTGACACCAACAACACACAGTAATGACCACTGGGGGCACCACATACCACCAACAGCTGTCCCAAGCATAGTACATCAAAAGTTTACCACTGCTGCAGAGCATAGCACAACAAAAACTACTCGAAATTAAACAGAAAATTCTAAATACAACAATGTATTAAAAACAATGGATCAGTGGCGACTCTTGTACCTTTGAAGTGGAATTTTGTTCATATTTTAATCTGCCCCTATTGTTATTTTGAAAGTTTATTTTTTTGATTTTGTTGTTTCCAACAATTACGGCTGGAAGGGCATCCGCCGCATAAAACATATGCCAGAGAGTTGGCGGTTCATTCCGCTGTGGCGACCCCAAAAGGGAAAAAGCCGACATGAAGATGAATGAATGAATGTTTCCAACAACAGGTTGACAGACATTCAAGGTAAAAAAGACCCTAATGGGCTTGCAAGAAACTCTCTGTTCAAAATACATGTGCTCAAAATATAAAATACAGCTCATTTGCAGTGAATTTGCCTGTGATATTGGGTTTTAGACAGCAACAAGTCAAACAGTCACTAAAAATCTTGGTGGAAAAGTATTTTCAATACTTTGAAGAGTTTAAGGAAAGAAAGATTTTCAGAAGGGTGAGAAGAGAAGGATATCATTCATTTTAAAAAGACTCACACATTATCTGGTTCAGAAACACCTTTCTGTGGTTATACACTCGGTCAGTAGGAACACATGAAGCTTCACGTAATAAACCAATGTTCTCAAACCACATGTTTAAAGCTTGATGAGGCTTCATTTCACCACTAGCAAAAAGTATTCAACAAAAACATTGAATCACAAATAATTGAATCACTAATAAAAGACCAGCAAACACTGAGTCGTTGCTTCTTTTATGCTTCCTTTGACAACCTGATTTCCACTTCCAGGTTGACACAGGGAAGAGGAAAGTGGCAGCTTGAAAATAAAAGTCATTTTCACAGCTGCTATAATCACCGTCCCAGCTCTATCGAGTGGAACTGGCAACAAAAAAGTAATTTTTTTAAGTTACCATTTTTGCAAAATGTACACTTAACCTGTTAATAGAAGGGTTCGACCACACCGGTCGGTATTCATGGTACTGGTCAGTCAATCAATTTGTGCAAGAAATTATGTTTTTTTACCACTTGTATTTATTATGAGTATAAAATTTAGGAACATTATGAGATTCTCTTGGTTACATCTTGGATACATAACCATGTTATTTTGTTGCAGCAATGTTACAAGGACGCTGCAAAAATTGTCGAGCGTTGACCGGTCTGTGGCAATTAAAGAACCCTAGCGAGCCATCTGAAAGCTATCCATCAGATAAAATCTCTCAAAACTTTGTCACTCAGAGGTTGCATCACCTCTCAAATATGGTCACATGCTTGCCTTGTTTGTGCACAACGCAAGAAAGTCTAGACTAACATCGGCATTTCCAATAACCTTGATGGTCTATAGCAATCCATGTGTTTGTACACAGATGAAATTCTCCTTGAAACTAAGCTGTAGTGCCTGTTTCAAGAGTTTGCATTCATGTAAGGAATGGTTCATTGAAGCAACACCTTAGATTCTGAAAACATCAGTTTTTCAATGGAACTTACAAGCTGTCAAACAATGGTTTCGATAAATGCATTCATCCCTGGGAAGAACCGGTGTCCTGAGGAGACCCATGATGAATCCATTAAAAAACGGACAGTGCACTGGCCCTTTAAGAGGATCTGTCTCCAGAGATGACAGACTGTAATCCTGCTAAACAAATATAGAATCTGCTGAAATAGAGTGAGAGGAGGAGAGGACAGGGCATGGCATTTCACATCTGCCTGTACTCTGGAAAATCCCTTAAAAAGAGATTCCGGTGTGTGTGTGTGTAAGAATCCCTGCTTGTGAAGAGAGATCCACATTTGATGTACAGTAGAGGTAATGGATGTGTTAATAATGTTATTTTTTTAATATATGTTTAATATATTTTTTCATATATGTTACTATTGTCCAATTGTTAAGCCTTCAGAGTACAGAACAATATAATCAGGAATCATTTATATGGTATAATGAAACATTACATATGCAATTACATTTATGCATTTGGCAGACACTTTTGTCCAAAGTGACTTACATTAGGGGAGAGACAATATGCAATCTCAGCTTCTCATAATAAAAATTGATCAATCAACCATAGAAGGGAGGAAATAAAGGAACAAGGTAAAGACAGAGGAGGAAAAAAGAAAGCTTTAGCTAACTCTTTGGAAACTCTTAAGCTAATGTTGCTTAAAAATGTGCACCAACTTTCAGAGCTGATTTGATCATCAAATGTTTTCTGTTTCCAAGAACAATATCCTCTTATTCTCATCTGTTTAATGTCATGACCTGTATGTTACTTTAATCTAAAAGCATCAGTTTTCACATCTCTGTGTCCCTACTTTTATCATTTAAGATATTGCATTAATTTGTTCAAATCGCCTGTTTATATTTTGCAGAGATAAATAGCATCTTATTGTTTGTTGAAACTGACCGCTCTGCCAAAGCTGTTGTCCATGATCATGTAGAAGCAAATTATTTTCCAATAGCATGCACGACCTACATCCTAGTTCAAATGTTTCTTAAATGACATTTTTTATTACAAGCTTCGCATCCATATGCACGTTTACCCTTTTCTAGTTGATTCCAGCATGTCCGATAATTGTTGTGTATCAATGTGAATGCGCGCTTGTGGAAATAATCTATAATCTGCCCACTCATCTAATTCACACGCAAGCACTGACTCTCCTGTTAGCTAAAGGTCAAGCCAGTTCAGAGGCATTTTCCACGCGTAGGTGTTCCTCTTTCAAGGACGTACAAAACGTGTTTTCGTTTGAGCTTTTTATTCCTTTAAATGTGTATGGTAGCATTTAGGATTCTTCGGTGGCATACTATGGTGATTAAAGGTGCAACAAGAGAAAGAACACAAGTAGCGATAAAATGGCACAAACATGTCAGAAGGTTTTATCAATGCACAGCAGTCATTCAGTTAGAATAATCTCATTTCAAAAGCTGAGGAATAATGTTTGTTTTTGTATGTTTTGTATTTTGTCTCACCTTTCAATCTTTACTAAGGATGACCAGGTCTGGTTCTTTGGATAAGTGAATAAAGCAGCTGGTAAGGGCCCCGTGGTCACCAAGAGGCCCCCAAGAACTGAACGATCAGAGCGTACACATTAAAATATATCTTGTTGTTGTTGTTTTTATTATAAAGCTCAATTTAATGAATGAAATATGCATACTAAACACAACTGAGTTGAGCTCAGATCATGGCGGTGAAGTGAGCGTACTTTGTCAGCCACACTTGTAATTATTAGTATCTATCAGGAGATTTACGCTAAATGTAGAGAGCTGTGAGATCAAAAAAACATATTTATCTAGAATTTTTACTTTATTATTTACTGTATTCAGGTCTCATTTTTTCTAAAACCTAATTGAAAAACTTCTACTCTAAAACTTAATCAATATTTTTTTTACTTAATCTAAAAATAGACCAAAAATTAATTAAATTGAGTTATTTTGGTGAATTAACTAAATACTTTAAATATAAATTTGTGTGTTTTTATTATTTCACCCCAACACTGGGGGTCCTCATATGTTGGTAGCTTTCTGGGCCCCCCCTGAACTGCTGGTTTTTGTTCTGGAACTTTATATTCTTTACATGTGCAGTATAAGTATTCGGATTGGAGTAAAGGAACAGGAGTAAAGTATCTTTACTTTGATAAATCAAATAGATTTTGGGCTTTTATATTCACAGCTAAATATCTCCAAGAATCATCACCATAATTAACTTGTGCTTATGTGACGTTGTCTTTGTTTTAACAGTGCTGAACATTTGTATGTACATTTTGATCTTCCAGTGCTTTGAAGTCTCCATTTTAAAACAGTTAGACATACTTACCTATATTGCTAAGCTTGCTAATTTCCTTTCAAGTGACTTTATTGTTATTAATTCTTTATTTTTTTCATTTTAGATCTGTTTTGCTTGACTTTTCTTTTTTTTATTTTAAAAGTTAACAGCAGCTAACACAAAGAAAAACATTTATAATAACACTTTGATCGATTTAGGTAGGAGTTTAGTTCAAGGTCTGCTATGTCACTCATTAACCTGGAGAATAGTTTGGTTTTCTATCAGTTTTTTATTAGCAGCCAAAGCAAGTCTTTTTTTTGTTTTGTTCCAGCACTGCTTTATGCCAATCGCAACGGAAGCTCTCTTCCTTTGAAACGTTCGTGCAAGTCTCTGGTGCAGCATCTCATCTCAAAAATAGACTGTTGTTTACAATCCTTACAGCACAGATGGCCGTAAACTCTCATAGCATGTTCTATCCAGTCAGTTTTCTGTTATGTTGTACATCTGTTTTTTTAAATCCTCATTCAACAGAGATATGTAGTAATGGGGGTCCATCGTTTGATTGAAGTCTGTGTTTCACTCATGTTGTTCAGGCCAAAGTCTGAGATACAGAACCCACATAACAGCTTTACTTGGCCCAGCTGTGGCTCACTCAAGTCGTTTTGCTTGGCATATGTACCGCAATGCATTATGGTACTTCTCTGGACTAAATCCTGATTCTGGACTAGAACTAAAGTTTGACCACATTTGGTCCATGACTGGCCCAAGCCTCAGCCTCAGTTTAAGTTTGCCTTAACTGTAATGTCCGGCCTATGTCTTTTACGCCACTTTAAATACAATCCCGCCAATTTTAGACTTGTGCCAGTTACAGATGAATGTTAAACTTGGTCTTTCTTTGCTGTTTGGAAAATAACTTCTTCCCTTGGTCCAAGAAAAAGCTAGTTGTGTAGGTTAGAGCTGACCCACAGAAAATGTCTTCGGATCATCATGACCACGTTGCCTGTCCCATGTTCTAGTCCTAATCAGAAACCAGTCCTAGCATCTAGCGATCTTATTTATTTATTTTGTTTGTCAATTCTGATGTTCTGATTATTATGTTATAATCTTTTATTAGGAAAAAAGTAGAGTTGTTTTTTGTTGCCGACAACAGTAGCTTCGAGCAGATAGACAGAGCTCGCATCTTACTGAGATGTTTTATTTTTCTTCTCCAATTTTCTACTTTGAAAAACATTTTGTTTTCTTACATTGACTTGCCCTGATCACGCACCTCAATGAGTATTCTGGTGAGTGATAACCACCAATCACATAACAACTTTTCTTCTTCGTCGCTAACCGAATATTGTACACCAAGCACTGAATGCGATATCTTCTTCGTGTGTCTTTGGCTGAAGAATCCACCAATCCCAAATCGGGCATCGTGTGTTCAACAATACGAAACTGGAATAAGTAGGAAGCAGGAATAAAAACACAAAGGAACGCAGTAGATTGTAACAATAACTGAGTTAGCTTATTTTTTAAAAGTTACTGCCAATAGTGACGCCGTTGCAGTAATGCTTTATTAATAGTGCGCTACTGCCCAACGCTGGTCATATAATATTGTAAGTTGGGGATGATTTATTAGTTCCTGCTATAAAATGTACATATTGTATAATCGATGCTATTATTTAAATATTATATACTTTGTAATAAAAAGATAAAAATGCATTCCCAAAACAGCTAAAAAAATCCGCTCTGTTATTTTAAGTAAGACGCGATCCTTTTATTTATTTATTTTTCTTTGTGCTGTGTGAAATAATGCAGGCAATATGACAGCCCACACAAATGCCAAAACAAACGCCAAGATTCTCTATTTGCATTTCTCTGACCAAAACTATACAGGAATGAACTTCTTCGATGAGAAAGCTGGCAAAAAAAGTTACCTCTACTGTACATCAAATGTGGATCTCTCTTCTCAAGCAGGGATTCTTACACACACACACGCACGCACACACGCACGCACACACACACACACACACACACACACACACACACACGCACACACACACACACACACACACACACACACCAAATCTCTTTGTAAGGGATTTTCTACAGTAGAGGCAGATGTGAAATACCATGCCCTGTCCTCTCTTCCTCTCTCTATTTGCAGATGAATATTCAAATAATTTAAAAAGTAATAGTTAAACAGATGAAGGCTTTCTGGAACATTCCTTGAAGTCTCTCCCAGACACAGAGGGTTGTTTATTTGACAGTGAAAGGCTCTTCATGAGAACAGCTTGAGCGATCATATAAAAGTTTGCTAAAAGAAGCCCAGACAATGTTGCTAGATTTAAAAGTTATTAGGTCTGAAACTAAAATAAATCTAGTATTAAAGCTATTAATATTATTAAAGTGTGGTAGTGGTAACACTGTGTGACCGATAATTACAAATTTCCACAAGATTATCTCCAGACGTCTTCTTGTTTCGAAGTAGATTACGAACACAACTAGTAAGCACAATGACACTTGCATCCAACATTAATTGATATATCAGTCATGTAATAATGTATAATAAGAAAAAACACACTTTTTAGAGCAGAGGACCTTCAATGCTCCAAGCCTTCATTGAGTTGTGTGCTGAATAACAAGAGCAGTATACTTTGCTGAGCTGAAGTTGGTTTGTAAAGGACAGACTTGAGTGCTTTCTAACTAGGATTTCATCAATGCGCTCTTTTCCATTGAGCACTCCTTTGAGTCTGCTGCTCCTGGCATCGATGCCGAGCAATGGACTGAGAAGATGCCATTTTAAAAGTGGAGGAGGAAAAAGGTTTGAGTGGAAACAACTAAAAACAAAGGATGTGACTCATTGGAGTTAGTTCTAGAAGTTTCTTGGTTAAGAGGAAGAAAGTGGGGCAGTAAACAAATACTTGTGACCGTTTTCAGCAGTTTACAGTCAAAAGCGTTGACCTTTATTTAACCAGATAAAGAGGCGTTGAGATCAAGGGTGAAGAGGTCTACACACACAAACACTTAGCAGACGAGTTGGGACCAGAGCCTCAACCAGGAGCTGAGTTGCGTGCTCAGTTAAGAGGGGCAATCCTTCCTTCCTTTCTTCATTTCTCTTTCTTCCTCCTTTCCATTGTTACTTCCTCCAATTTTTCTCACTTTTATTTTTTCTTCCTTCCTTCCTTCCTTCCTTCTTTCCATCCTTCATTTTTCTTTCATCCGTCCTTACTGAAATTGACTTCCTTTTTTCCTTCCTACATTTTTATTTCCTTCGTCCTTACTTTATTTTACATTTTTTTTCCTTCTTCCTTCCTAAATTTGTATTACCTTCTTCCTTACTTTATTTTACTTCCTTTTTTTTCCTTCCAACATTTTTATTTCCTTCTTCCTTACTTTATTTTACTTTCTTTTTTTCCTTCCTACATTTTTATTTCCTTCATCCTTACTTTATTTTACTTCCTTTTTTCCCTTCCAACATTTTTATTTCCTTCTTCCTTACTTTATTTTACTTCCTTTTTTTCCTTCCTACATTTTTATTTCCTTCTTCCTTACTTTATTTTACTTCCTTTTTTTGCTTCCTACATTTTTATTTCCTTCTTCCTTACTTTATTTTACTTCCTTTTTTTTGCTTCCTACATTTTTATTTCCTTCTTCCTTACTTTATTTTACTTCCTTTTTTTCCTTCCTACAGTTTTATTTCCTTCTTCCTTACTTTATTTTACTTCCTTTTTTTCCTTCCTACATTTTTATTTCCTTCTTCCTTACTTTATTTTACTTCCTTTTTTTTCCTTCCTACATTTTTATTTCCTTCTTCCTTACTTTATTTTACTTCCTTTTTTCCTTCGATCCTTTTTCTTTTTTCTATCTTTTGCTCATGTTTTGTTCCTTCTTCTTTTTTTGGCTCTTCTTCTTTAGTTTTTCTATTTTCTTTTGCTCTTTCTTCATCTTTCTTTCTTACTCCCCCTCTCTGCCTTTCAGAACGTTTGATGGTTTTTCAAACGTTGGCTTGCATCATTTATTCGAACACTTTCTCGGTCATTTTCTCAAGTTGTCGAGAAGCAATTGCGCCAGACTCTTGCTCCAGATCACACGAGGCCACTGAAGGTAAAACGCAGCTTCAAAGAAAGTTCACAGTGTTACGGATTATACGGATAATCCCCCGGAATCCTCCAAACAGAGGCAGATGTGATAAACGAACATCAACCCGGAAAGCACTTAAGGACAACCTGCTGGATCTCACGGGTCAGAGTGAACGTGAAGCGCCATCGCGCCGCTGAAGGCTGTCCCAGTTACTGGTTTCTAGAGGAGATTAGCCTGACATTTTCTGCTGGTGGATTAGCGTGTATGCTATCATTAACTCGGAGTATGATAGCCGTGCTCTACACTGAATGGCTCTGAAAGGACAGGACACCCTCAATTCCTGCTGTTTTCATTTCCAAAAGCTGTTTCTTTTTAACACGAAGTGAATAATGTTTGTCGTGAGAGAAACAGTGCGGTTAGTGACTTTGGTAAAGGTTGAAAGTGTGTTTTGCGTGTTCCTATTTTTTATGATTTTTATTTAGGTTTAGATGTTTGGGAAACATATTGAAGTGCAGGATTTTGGGCGTTGTGAAAGATTCGTGGAACAACTTACTTTCGGGTAATTATTAAACAGATTCTTAACCGTTTAAACTGTTCTTAGGGTTTTAACTCTGTTTAACTCATGCTTTAACTTTTTAACATTTATTTAAAAAAATACACTTCAGTAATAGTTATTTAATTATATGAATCATTGTTATTATTATTACTATTATTATATATTTGCTTCTTTTTATTTATTTTTGTTTCATGATTCTTTCTTTTTTCCCTTGTTTGATTTCTTTCTTTAAAATTTTCTTCCTCTTTTCTTTCTTTCTTTTTCCTTTCTTCCTGTTTCCTTTCTTTCCTTTTTTCCTTGCTTTTTTGTTTGATTTCTTCTTTTTTTCCTGATAATTTTTTCTGGTTTCCTTTTTGTTTCTTTTCTTTTCTTGTTTTTTTTATTTTTCGTTATTTATTTCCTTGTTTGCCTGCTTTCTTTTTTCCTTCTCCAATTCTTTCTTTTCATGATTTTCTTTTTTTGTATTTCTTTTTCTGTCTTTAATTTTTCTAATATTTATATTTTTTCTTGTTGTCTTTCTTTTTGATTTCTTTTTTGATTTCTTCTTGGTTGCATGTTGTTGTTATCTTTGTTTTCTTGTTTGTTTCTTTTGCTTTCTTGTTCATTATTTTCTTGTTTTCTTCTCGCTTGCATTCTTTCTTTTGTCTTTTCTGTCCTCCAGATTAAAAAATGGTCTCATTATTAACTGTTCTCAGCATCATTTGATTATTTTAAGATAAAACGTTAATTTGATTAATGATGTTCAGCAGCACTTAAACCCATTACGAGCACTAGTGGAAATTAGTGGAAATTGCTACCAGTTTCCCAATCAAACAACATGCAAATTCTCTGCAGAACAGACGGAAACCCCCAGAGAACTTCATAACAGAAAATTGATTTTCAGTTTGCATTGAACTATCTCTCTAACAGGAACTTGTCATCAGTGTGTCAGGTTAAAAAGGAGAGGATTTGTTTTTCCTTTAAAAAGATAATCGCATACGTTCTTTCATCAGGACCAGGCTACTATGTGCTTTAATCTGGATTTAATCTCTGGCACATATGGTGCCTTCCATCAAGGACAACATGAGCGATGGACGCAGTCAAACATTAGCATGCAGGCATCTAACGAGGATAACAAAACACGCATGTGGTCTCTGTTTGTATACAGGCCGAAACAACGGGATAATCCTTGCTTTTATCGGCTGATTGTTTAAAAGTGGTCACTCTTAAAAGCTTTGAGAGTATATATGATATGTTTTGAGTCATAGACCGTATAAAAGCACGGGCATAGCGTTGATGACATCATCCGAAGGTTTCTGACGGAGTTTGAAGGTAAATGTTAGCAGGATGTTAGATGAACTGAGGTGACACAACGGGAACCTACAACACCTCACCTCATTTAAGTGGGCCTGAACTTAATGTAGCCTAAGATCTTAAGGTACATTTATAGGAAATTAACCAAAAATGAAGATACTTTTAAATTGTATGGTTTTGATAACCTCAATAATTGGCTCTAGACTTGTCTTTCTCCAGCGAAGTTGAAGAACAAGTCCAAGGGATTCAATATCTGGTCTCAATGCGAATGTTTACACCCCTGGTGGCCGGTGGATGAAATGCAGTTTTGGTTAATTCAAGGTATGGATATGGTAGGTGGGAGTGAAAGTCTGATATTTCAATGTGGGGTTGATATTATTGTTACTCGGACAGTGTTTGTGGGTCTGGTGAATTTTAATTCCAATCAAGACATTTTATGTTAAAATGCTTAAAAGATATTTACTTTAACCAAGAACATAAGTGATTTAAACAGCAAATATACTTTATTTGTTGCTTTTTAACATTATTTCCTCATGTTTGGAATTGAAACCATGTGTTGTGTTCTCATTATTGTTACTTTAGCAGAGTTGGTGGATCTGCTGGACCCACTGTATTTTGGGGCTTTCTATTCACATAATCATAGAATTTTATACTAAAATCTAAAATTGCATGTTTATGTGTGATTTATGTTATGTGACTTATGTGAGGGAAGAGAGAATAAAGGTAAAGAATCTACCATTTTCACTCTTTTGCATGCCCCGGCTCCAGTAGAGACGAACATCTCGTGTTAATTAATATATTAGTTGTATTCAAATCCAAGTTAAAAAAATTATTTTAATTTATTAAATCTGTTTGCAAACCAATATGTTCAATCTCTGAGTCTAAACCAAAAACTGAGGTTTATTTACTCTGCAGCGTCTCCTTCCATCAAGCATGCAGCATCTGCAGATATCACATCTGTCCTGACAACTCTCAGCTCAAACCAGCTAAAATAAACACTGTCTGAGGTTCTTTTATTCTTGTATCTTCATTCAAATTGAAGGTGTTTATAAATAAAGCTTTCTCTGAAACAAAAATCTTTGTGCAGAAATCATCCTCTGATCGGTTTAATTCAATCCTGTTTCATCTGGAACCAAAGAATTGTTTCGCATTTGTATAAATTAGAGGATTTTGAATGTTTAACCAGAGCAAATAATTCATGCATTATTGCTTGTTAACCATCAGCTGTATTTTCAATCATCATCATCATCATCATCATCATCATGACTGGCAGCAGCATCGATAGACTGAATTACCAAGAGTGTGTGGATCACATCTTTCTTTCCCTCTTAGGGCGCAACCAACTAAATAATACAATCTTAACATGTGATTATTAGAAGGTTATGATATTTAACAAAAAATTAACTGAAAATCTAAACCAAAAAACGCTCATAAGCCAAACTGAAGAGACTGTGTTAACTAGAGAATATTTGGCAAAGCCAATCTAGACTTGTAAAGTTTCATGTTTATTTTTAAACTTAATGTGAATAAAATATATGAGTTCCAATTCCAGAACTATGCTATATCAATTAAAAAACAACAACAGAGTTTAAAATTAAAATGTTATATAGAAAATTCGATTGAACCGCCATGAACAGCTCAAAAACATGAACTTTTTGTAAACTTTGCATAAAGGACTTTCTTTTGCAATATTGGTTTATGATGTGTTTGTGTTAATGCATCTATTTTGTTAGTGATTGAGTCAGTGCAAAAGTGAAAAGGAATTTGTTGGTGTTTGCGATGAGTTTAGAAGTTCATTCAGCAGCTAGAAAGATGTTTCCCATAACATCATTGACCATTTGTAAAAAAAATTCCTTTTTTTGCAAAAACTTTAAACTAACTAAAGTTAAAAATCCAAAAGATTGGATTCTGTGCTAATGCCAATGACTGAGTTTTTTTTCTACGTTATAAACAATAATCACAGAAAGTGAAAATGGTCCTTCTGCCAGAAGCCCCAGTCATCAATTCTCCTGTTTTCGTGAGAATCTCACAGACGGTTCTTGGAATCTTTAAATCCGTCTTGTTAGGAGATTGTTTTTTTTTAACCCTTTTCAGGATACCAAGAAAAACTACAGTTGGTCTGAGACATTTGGTTTGCTTAAGACTAGCTCATTCGTTTGATGAAATGTGAAACAATGCACGTATTTAATGTGTCCAGAGACCTGATTTAAGCACATTCCACCAAATTATGTGATTTACCAAAGGTCATACTTTAGGGTGGCCTTGTAAGGTAATTACACCTATAGGGAGAATAGTACGGGTACTGATAGTTTTTTTTGCAGGTACTCAACGATACCAATACTAATAATTATCCTTTTTTGAGTTGGAAGTAGCATTTAGTGAGACTAACAATTTTTGCACAGCTTCTCTGTGTTTATGATCAAATAGTGTTCTCAACTCTACCACTATTGTGCAGGTAATTATTTGTTCTCCCTTCTGTATCTAAGTTTCAGATTAAATTTCTGATTATAACCAAACCTCTTGATATTTTTGTGAAGCAAAGATGCCATGTGTGTGTTGTTATCAATAGTTAAATAATTATCAAGGAAGTGTTTTTCTTACACTAAACTCAACATTCTGGGGCTGCTGTTCTGAAACTCTTGAGGATGATGTCAGCAGAAGGTGTCTGGTTGTAGTTTAGACATGTATTCATGAGAACAATTACTACTTGAGCTTGGTATCGCATCCCTAATATTAATGAATGAACACAAATTGTAATATTTTTAACTCCAAACAACACCAACAGTTTCCAAGTCAAATAACACATGTATGGATTATTTGATAAATAAACAAAGACAAAACATTTTAGAAGTTAGCATAATTACAGAAGGATAGAAAAAAATAAATAACCCCAAGACATAGCTCTACAGTATTTTAGAACCATTAACAATCTTATGACCTTGAAAAAGGATTCCACTCTAAGTTAAAGATTACAAGTTTTATACACTTCAAACTTTCCAAGTTATCCACAATTTCTCTAAAACTTGAATGCTGAGTCCATCTTTCAAATGTACTTTTTACTTGAGCTGAATTTGGTGTCAGTTTTGGTTGCTGTAACACAGACAACTTTAGGTAACTGGAAAAAATCTGAACAAAGGAAGACCAGGCCTTACACCAGAGGAGACCAAACCTTCTTACAAAGACAAATGAGAGATTAGATTAAGCTTTTTTATGGGCACAAACGCTAGCTTTCACAGTCTCAGGTTCAAACTGTGCAATCTGGTCAATCCCTAGTGGGCATGCTAATAAAGTTACGAAAAATAGGTCCCATCTTATTTTCTGAGGTGTGCTATGAGCTATGCAATTTCTTTCAGAGGAAACAACGCTTATATTTAATCGACCAAATAAGTCTTGCTTTACCGAGGGAATAAAAATGATTCAAACCAAATAAGAAGACTTTAGTCACAATTGGGAATTCAAGACACGGTGTTTTGATTTTTATTTGATTTTATTGAACTGATAATGTCATGGTACATAAAACTGATCATTTTCTCTTGCACAGAAATGTCTGGAACCCTCGACACACTTTGACAGCTGGGTTCTCCCCTCTGTGTAGTTTGCTGAATCACTGATGTTGGAGCTTTCATGACTCCCGGAAAATTGCCATGAAGCCGTTTGTTTGTTCAGTCTGCTATGATTCAGACATTGAGCACACTCTGTCTCAAATGGCATTTCTAGACATGTTGACCTTTTCAAATGATTGTTTGTTGGTGGCAAAGACTTGGTGGGTAGCATTTTAGTCAGGCAGTTTAGAATATCTGCCCGAGGCAAGAAAAAAAAACACCTATTTGTAACGAAAAGTAAATTCTGTTTCATGACGTTTTAGGATAACAAGGCATCCAACTCATACATTTGTCAGTCATTTAAAAATAGAAGATTTTATCTCACCTTTCAGGTCAGACAACAAAAAAATGTTAGGATGGAACTGCCAGGGATCCCCCAGCATCAGTTGATGAGACCGCAACACAAAACTTACTAAAAATCACAGCAAAACCTGATTCTAATGTGGTCACTTTTCACTTTTGGCACCCTCAACCATCAAAAACTCTCTTTCCCTGCATCCTACTAATCGCTTCCTGATTCTGACTCCTTTCTCCTCCAGTGTTCTCTCCTCATCTTCTGTGTGTTACTAAAAGAAAATATTCACCTGTAACCGTACCTTGAACACCTCGTCATAGTCTTTAGCTTGAAACATGAGCAGTGATTCATTCCTCTTTTCTCATAAATATGTAGACATGTCCACACAGTTCTGGATGAAAAGCAGAAAAGGTTTGTCTCGCTGGTCTGTGGAAAGATGAAACTCCATGCTGATGAAAGAAAACAAACTCTTGACGAGCTTCCTAGATGCAGTAGCACCGAAGAAGGACAAGAAGCACGAGCAGAGAAAAGACAAAGAAGATTTAATCAAAATTGAACAATCACAGATGATCTTCAAACAGCATATTTCTTTCTTTGGTGGCTAAGCACATTTTATACATTACATTACATTACTATGGTAAAATGCAAGGGCCTAGAGCTCAGTAGCACCACCATGTGGCTTGATACTTTTTTTTATCTCCTTGGCACCATCAAATAGCGAGGAGCACCACTACGGCTATATTTCACTCAACCTGGGATAATGTCTGCATGCGGTTCAAGACACACACAAATATAATTTGTCCCAATGTCACCCTTCGTCGTCTCTGTTGCTCCGCTGTTTGATTCACTTTACTTTTCAAGGTTTGGTCTTAACAGTGCACTCAGTCTCCCGCACCGCTGTCTGCTCTTGTTAACGTCTGTTAGATTTTTCTCGTAGAGTGTGTTCAACACTGTTTATCACTGATTTAAGGGAAGTCATTGCGGAAAAAGTTCAAATCACTGCATAATCCCTCATGGTTTGTGAGTCCAACATTTGTCTGGTGTTGTTCTTTTTGAGTTTATTGTGTATGCTAAGTCAATTCCATTAGGTGGGAAACTTTTTTATAGTCTCATCCAAATCCCACTCAAGGTTTTCTGAAAAGTTGGCATCCCTGTGTTGATTGACTTCTGTTGTTGGTTTATGTAACAGATAATGCTTCTAATGAACCATTACAGCATTACTTTTTCTGATTAAAGAGACAAGAAGCAAAATTAGGGTTTTCGTTTGGCTTTTACACTATAACTGAAATTCAACACTGTGCATTTATTTCTTTCAAAGATTGAAAGTATTTTCTCATACGTTGTTATTGTTGCCATTTATTTTTCTTTGAATATTGTAAAAAATTGTAACGATTAACTTGAATGAATAATTATGCTTTCATTCTAACGATATACAGAATTTTCCCTGTCTTTATAACAGGAAGCTGTTGTCCTCTTTTTCTCCGCGTTGGTCAGAAAAGCAGCAATTATAGCTTTTTCATATAATGTGTGGGCAGCGCAGACAATCTCTGCCCCTTCCGCTCAGTAAATGATGTTATCCTGAGTCAGTGGAGCACCCCACTGTTCCTGAGACGGCCAGTAAATTTCATTAGAAAGCAGGGGAGCGATCAAACGACTCTGAGTCTGCTAGAAAAACAGGGTAATATCAGACTTGAGAGTACAGCAAAGCCTGATTCGACAAGCGGTATGTTTGCTCGGCCCAAAAGAATAAATTCTAAACATCAATGAAGGAAATCACAACCAATCCCTCACAGCTCACTCCAGAAGACGAACTGAATGCGCATCAGTTCAGCGAGCAGAAAAGAAACACAAAGGATTTGGTCCAATGAAATTCCAGGGAAGACCAGGCCATATTTGAACATATTATAGTTGGAGGCCAGTAAATAACAGAATGAAAAAGAGGTACAGCAAGTCCTTGTTGACACTTGTTTTGTTTTTTAAACCACACATACGCATGGGTCTGGTGGATATAACTGCTAACCTATAGTTCATTTAGCCAATCAAATTCTTTCTCAAAAACAAAAACGACAGATTCTTCATGAATAGAGATTATACAAGCAAAAGACAATATTCTGGACAAGCCAAATGCTCAGGATTTTCTGTCGTCATCAACAACGCTGCATCTGGTGTTTCGAAGAAAGTAAAACATGACTTTGGCTGGAGTTTTTACATGGACAGGGCCCTGTGTCTCAATATAGATTCTCTCCATCTGCCTACAAATCCCTTCATACATCAGTCACTCCTTCCATCCAGCTGTTTTTCTGTTTGCGTATCCGTCTAGCCATCCTTCATGATGATCAGCTTGACTTTGCCAAAAATGTCCAAAAATTTCTCTGTCTGTTCATTGGATTTTGCCATTCAACCAGTCATCTACATGTCCATCAGTCTGTCTGTCCGTCCGTCCACACTTTTCTTTCCATCTCACACAGCCATCTATTACGTTTTTTTAGTCTCTGTATTTATGTGTTTGTCACTATCCAGCCACCATCTTTCTATCAATCCAGTTCTGCTTGTCTTCATCTATTCATCAATCCATCTCGGCATATGTTTGTCTGTCTTTCCAGCCACCCATTTCTCCCTGCATCTGTTGGTCCATCCATTCAGCAGCTGTCCATCTGTCCATTATGCTGTTAGTTTTGTCACTATTTAAATAGTGCAGTATTGCTTGAACCTGACGAGTGATATCTTGGAAGACTGATGTTTTATTATGGGTTCACAGACACTGAAGCTCATTAGGAGAGTCAATATAACATTATTTAACAAAAACAATCCAGAGAACAGGGACACTTCAGTTATCAGTTTTGATTCAGCTCACAAATTTTGTGTGATTATTATCCGTTCAACATTGAATTTATTGTTAACGTCAAATACATATACAAAATGTTTTGTAGTGGATGACTGGGATGCTACGGACATGTTAAAAAGTGTAACTGAATTACTGACAATTAATCGACAACGAATGTTCGTTTCGACCTCAAGAGAGAGAGAGAGACATAGACATAGAGAGACAGACAGAGAGAGAGAGACAGACAGAGAGAGAGAGAGAGACATAGAGAGACAGACAGAGAGAGAGAGAGAGAGACAGACAGAGAGAGAGAGACAGCTCACCAATTTTCAGGATCTCTACCCTCTATGTGCATCAACCCGTGATGGTGATTCGAAAATCAGGAAGGTTTGAGAGTGAAACAGTTGTTGGTAAAGACTGATCAGAGAGTTCTTTTATAAAAGACTTTATTCTTATCTTTGAGCGCCAAATTTCCCAGCCATTTAAGAGAAGCACTAAAGAGCTTAGTCTTAGAGCTGAAAGAAGCTTCTGATTGGTCGATTTAACTTCAATGATGAGGAGTCTGCTGCTCTCTACTGAGTAGACTCATTCTTTACAGAGTTTTTGTGATAGTTTTGTGTGTCATTTGTGTTTTTCTTTCTCTCGTCACCTGTCTGTGTTTACCCTCATTCGTTTCACGTGCGGCTGCAGGCGCTCTGATCAGACCTTCTATTTAACTTGTGCCGTTTCATTGCCAGGTTGCGGATTATTAGTCTCAAAAGTTTCGCTAGTGGCTGTTCATGTTCGATGTCTTCTGACCTAATGTCTAGTCGTGTCTGTGGAGAGAGGACTCACCTGTCGTGCTGGTTGCCAGGTGGCTAACAGTTGACAACCGGAGATGCGTCTCCATCTGCGAGCCTTCACTCATCTTTTGATTTTGAACTCTGAGCTTTTCCCTACTCGGTTGAGTAGCAGTTTTGTTTCCCTCGTTAATAAAGCTCGACGATCACTACTCTGAATTTGGGTCCTCCTTTCCGAAGCATCACAGTTTTAGAGCGTTTTACCTGGTTTCGTGCAGACAGAGTTTTTTTTTTCTCCTACCCAAGTGTGGTAATAATAGCAAACAAGGGCACAATGGAAAGTAAATGAAAAGAACACAAAGCAGCACTAGAAAGCAAACTAGGAGAAAAAGAAAAAAAAGCATGATGAGCTTAACATTATGAAGCACAGGCAATAAAACTTAAGCTAACAGATTTAAACAGACCCATAACAACAAAATAAAAATATAAAACCTTTGTTCACCCTTACCTTGAGAGCACACAACCGTATTTACTTTACAATAAACTGCTGTTGCACTCCCTTTATGGGCAAAGAATTACATTACTTGCAAAAGCAGTTTTTTTCAGCAAGAGTATCGCGTAAGGATAAATCGAATCGTCATGGTAACACTTATGTTCAGGGATGATCGTGATTGATTAGTTTGATAATGAAGGAAGGGGTCAACCCTCACATACGAGCATTGATCCAACTTCTTCAGGTGTCAGTCTGTTTATTATTAATTTACCGTGAAGGTAATGTCGTGAAAATCAAGGCTGAAATTAAACTCGATCAACCAGGAGGATTCACTTTTATTGATGTAATGATCATAAATTTTAATAGAATTGTAGATTATTCAGTTTCTTTTGTTTTTAATTACTAGTTGTTGATGCATTTAAGCGGGGCTGATGGATTTTAGATTGTGCTTAATTGCTTTAATGTCACAAATCTCAAAACTAGTCTGTGTAATCAGCACAAATATATGCAGATATTCATTTTAGTTTAGTAATTATTAAACGATTCATGTATTATTTTAGATTGAGTTGTCAAGTGTTTGTTTCATTTATTTAATTTATTCAAAATGAAATCATGATGTGTTATGAATTGCAAAGTGACAGTCAAGAAGTTGTAAACATTGCAAAGTAATATTTTTTAAAGATGTGTTTTAAAAATGGGCATTGAATATAGTTTTTCATAATTTTGACAATTAAACAGTTTAAAACAAATCAGTGTAAAGCTTTTTTAAAAAGAGTGTAGATCAGTTTTGAGGTAATTTTAAAATGATAAGGAAAGCAAAGCTGTGAAAAGATTTTTGATGAAGGATAAATATGTCATATTCTTACACAGCACTTTACATTTACATTTACGCATTTGGCAGACGCTTTTGTCCAAAGCGACTTACATTAGGGAGAGACAATATGCAATTTGTTACACCGTCAAAGTCTATCTCAACTTCTCACAATAGAAATTGTATCAACAGATCAAAAAACCAAAGCAGTGGGGGAAGAAGATAAAGACAGAGGAGGGAAACAGAAGGTAGTAGTTTTTTTTAAATTTTTTTTTTATTGTCTAATTGTCGCTTTTATTGTCTAAATCTTTTTCAAAGCAGTACAACTATGTACAAATGTAAAACTCTTACAAAGTGAATTTTAAAAACTAAAGTTCCTATATCTTTAAATGTACAGTTGATAGATATTTGTGAACAACATTCAAAGAATAAAGGTTTTGAATAAGTTGATTCTGAGTTTTTTTATTTAAAATGAGCTCAATTTTAAATGTAAATGTGATTTGTTTTGGGAATTTTTTTAAATGTGATTTTTTGTAAATGTGATTTTTTTATGTGCTATTTAAACCGCTTTAATGAGCAGAACTGCTTTAATGATTAATAAAGCAACACACATCTGATGCTTTAGGAAACCTAATACTTGGTTATAATATAATTGAGCATGAGAAAGGTTATTTCATTTACTGTACTTGCACAAAACTTTATGCAGATTTTTTTTTAAGTAAAAAGCCTTTTCATGATTTATATAATTGTATCATATTGCATTCTATAATATGAGTAAAGAAAACATTATTTATTGCTAAAATGCAATTTAAACTATAATTAAAGACATCTTCCTTCAACTAAATTTTCATTTAAAAATGTATATAAATGTCACATTTTTAATAAAGTCACAGTATTTTTCTTCCAGTACATGCTCACTGCATATTTAAACAGTGATTTTGTGACATAACTGTGAAAAATTTACAAATCAGAGTTAATTTGAAAAAAAAATGATTTAATGAAAGAAAAAAAACTACATTTTCTGAGAGTCTATGTTCTTTAAATGTTCCCAAACGAGCAAAAAACATCGACTTCTTATACATCAATG
The DNA here is from genome assembly GCA_900490495.1 of Danionella dracula. NCBI lineage: Eukaryota > Metazoa > Chordata > Actinopteri > Cypriniformes > Danionidae > Danionella > Danionella dracula. The sequence goes on along the minus strand of UELW01000766.1, from coordinate 282,705 downwards.
AGCCAAAATCTCAAGTTTAATACAACACGCATTCAAAATGTCAAATTACACGATAAACATCTAGAGTTTTACTAAACTCTATTGCGAATCTACTTGATCATACTCTATTTAGAGGTAAATTAACACAGAGCCTTAAATTCAAACTATAAAAATGTTGCATTTAACATTTAATGCTGAAAATAGTGATGTTTTGTAGTGAAATGTATAAACATTTACTACAATTTATCACAAAGTACAAGACTTAGACCAATAATTGATGGCTTGGATGAGTGTTATTTGTACTTTATTTATAATAGGACCAAATACACTCTGAATAGAGTTAAATTAACACAGAGACCCTCAATTTAAACAATTAAATATTAAGTTAAACTCTTCTTTTTAAAGCCGTAATGCAGAAATTAGAGTTGGGAGGTTTTTTTATGTAGTGGAATTTAAATATTTATCACAAAGTACAAGACTTTGTTAAATAAGATGATAGCCTCATAGATATTTTGTGTGTTTTTTGTAATCTATTCAGAGTGTAGTTGGTCCTACTCTGGATAGAGTTAAATTTACTCTCAGGATTTTGCTTTGTACGCTGCCACTCAAAGTTATGTTAGAGTAATTAGAGTAACAGTTCATATTTTATTTGTATAAACTTGCATTATTTACGTACATATTGAACATGAGTGTATAGGATGACAGCGGTTCTGTATTCGTAAATATTGCAAACAAATGAAAAAAAATCAACCACATTTTAATCCATTTTTAAAGCCACATTTTAACACCTTTATGTACATATAGCACAACACGTTTTAAGTACTATTTAAATCCCTGTATCAACAAAACAACAACAGCAACAAAAGCCTTAAATAGAGGCTGCAGGAGGGGTGTCTGTCCTTTTTAAAGCCAGTACAGTTTTAATAGCTTCCGTCCTGAGTGTGCGAGAATGGAGTTTGTTACAACACACGCTGTAGATCCAGGGATTAGTGCTCCAGATATTCTCAGTTTTGACTCGTCACAGGATTGGCTCGATGACGTGTTGGCTTTAGCATTATTCTCTGCTTTGTCAGTATTTACTAGGAATTCAGATTAACCTGCTTTTAATTTGGCATCCGATGATGTTGTGATGACACTCACAAAGTAGGAAGGGATTTACGCCGAACTGCTATTGTCTAGATTGCATTGTTTGGTGTTTTTGGGTTATGGGAAGTTATTTGGATTGTGTATTGAAAGTATGGTGTCTTGTTGTTTGTTTTTAGTGTGGAAGAGCTTCATCTCTTTGGATAGGATTTGCAAGATTATTCCACCAGCTGAAGACATTAAATGAGAAAGAACTGCAGAGAGATTTTTTAGATGACTCTGTAGAATAGTGTTTATTCGCTGGGCTTCGGAGGCTTCGGAGGTTTTGACTTGGTAAAAGGAAACATGTGACTCTGAGGGTACTTAAAATGAGCTGCGATTGGCGGCCAGTGAGGAGAGATGAAGAAGAGTTTTATGTCTCTCAAAATTACACGCGTGACCACTGGGGGCGCTACAGTTCAGTGTACACTACAAAAACGTAATCTAAGTAAAGCTGAAATTATGTCTTAAAACTAGGATGTTTTCTCTTTAAGTTTTCTTTTACTTATCAGAAACAAACAAAATAGTCAGCACTGATAGCGTAGTGGTCAGTACACTGACATGTAAAATAAATAAAGATAGTTAAGTTGATAAATAAAAGCATTATTTTACACTCAGCAGTGAAATGAAATAATAAGGGCATTAATGGGGGATCAAAACATGTTCATTAAAAGTAACTAATGAGTTACTTTTAAAAGTAAGTCATTACTTTTTAGTGTAAGTAATAAGTAATGTAATTGAGTTACCTTTTGAATTAAGTAACTGTAACTAGTTACTATTTTTCGGTAACTAGCACAACAATGGATGTAACCATTAATTAACAAGTATGTATCATCTCACTGGGCATGAATTTACAAGTAATTATTATGACACTTCCATGACTTAGCAAACAATTAGCATGATGCTTGCATGACTTGGCATCCATTAGCATGAATTATCAAGTACTTAGAATGCCACTAGTATGACTAGCAAGTACTAAGCATGACACTAGTATGAATTTGTGATTTATCATCATGAAGCAATCAATTAACATGTTATTAGCATAAATTAGCAAGTGTTTAACATGTCGCTAGCACAAATGAGCAAGTAATTAGCATAAATGTAGCATGAATGAAGCATAAAGTAATTTATATTAATCTAGCATTAACTAACAAGTAATTAGCATAAGCTAACATAAATTAGCACGTTATTAGCAGAATTTTTGCATAAGTTAACAAGTGCTTATCATGCCATGATCACGAATTAGTAAGTAATTAGCATAAAGCCAGCATGAATTAACGAGTAACTTGCATAAAGCCTGCATGAATTAGCAAGTCATTTGCATGAGTTAGTAAATTAAATAAAAAAGTTTAAAGATGTACTGTAAAGTTTTGACCTTTGTGTAATGTGATCGATTACCTCAGCTTCATCCTAATTCATATTGTCTTTTAGGATTCATGGTTCATCACACCCTTATGATTATGAAGTCAAATAGCTTATTTTGTTCAATTTATTTAAAACAGGTCTGGAAGCCCTGTACACCGATCATTCAAACAGCCTGCTTAGCATCGTACCTCCACCTTCAGACAAACACACACAGAGTGAAACACACACAAAACTAACTCTTATCATTCACTTAAACTGAAATAAGGGAGATCAGAGTTTTGGGTCATAGGAGGATCACTGGCGCTATGACAACCTTGTGAAAGCGTGCCACTCTGTCAGCATCTTTCAGTGCCACTCTTTCAGACATATGAAATGGAGCCCTCTTGTTGATTGACCTTGCATTAAAAAAGTGAAATTCAGATGCAATACAATTTTTTGTGACTCCTCACACAGAGGCCAGTGAGATACTGCATGTGACATCCACAGTTTAGAAACAACATGGGCATCATTTCTTACCTGCATCAGCTTCTCAGTCAAAGCCTTACCCTCCAAACATTATGAATTGTGATTCAGTCATTGTGTTGAAAGAAACAACTCCAAACACTCTTTGATGGTTATTGTGTAGTTTCCCCAAAATGACTCTTTTCTGCCTCGAGACTGTCAGAACTGCAATGCAGTCAGAGCTTTATTAAATCCGAGAAGCAGTTAACGTGACTGAGAAAGCAGAATTTTCCTTATGCAGATGCTCAGGTCCTTCAGCTAGCACACTAATTACCCTTTTACATGCTTTATGTGAGTCAAAGAAGAAGAATGATGGGGCATAGAGTGAAAAAGAGCTCTCTATAGGTTGAACAAGATGCAAACATCGCACTAATCCTCTTTTAACAAGATGAGTGATCAAGTCTTTTGTCAGGCTGTCGAAGGCGGACAATCAATGGAGGTAATTTAGCCCCCCAGAGCGAGCCAGCAGCTCGGAGACCCCTCGTTTATTACCTGAACAGAGCAGGAGACACAAGCCCTTGCTGCAGGCAGAGAGAGAGAGAGAGGAGTGTGGAAAGAGAACATATATGAAGATGGAGAGTGCTAATGAGGGGAGGGAAAAAAGGAGAATGTTGCCAATTCGCTTGTGTCAGAAAACAGGAGAGCTCAAAGAGAGGGAATATACAGCAGCGTGTGAAATGCTTTGAATTTGGCTTATTTCCCCATTATTTGTGCCAAAGTGCTGACATTATGCTGCAATACAAATTAAATATCTTGTATTTACTTTAGCCTGATGGCTGATGAGAAGAGGTAGATATGAAGAAAAAAAGCAGCATTCAGGTGTTTGTGATTGGCTGATCCTACTAAACGGTAGTTTTCAAGTGAAAATGAGTTGCCAGATATAACAGGGTGATTTATATTTGGGAGATTGTCTAGGTCTTAAAAAGCCATGCGCTCAATTGCTTTTTATGAGGCTGAAATTTGTGTTTTTTCCCTTTTATAACCCAGTGAGAAATGCAACTGTAGTATGTTAGAGGCTTCATGGAAGCCCTAAAGAATCAAATCAAGGGTTAAATGCTGAAGTATTTTAAGGCTGAATAGAGCTTTCAAGCTAATTCTTGTAAGAAACAATCAAATGCAAAATACAAACGCATCCTTATTTTTATGTGGCCTTCTGTATCCTATGAGTCATTTGTGCAAAATGAGATCAGCGTGTTTTTTAACTAAATTCAAAACACTAAAGATTCAGAATATTGGATAATGGTTCATTTATGCTAAAAAGGAACACTTCATCCCTTTTTGTAGTTAAGCTCATTCTCCAACTCCTCTGAGAATTAAGTTGTTTTTAACCATTTTTGGAACTTATTTATCCATTCTCCTGTACTGGCAAATTCAAATAGCATCTTTTAGCATGGCATAGCCTAGTGCAAGGAGCGATCTGGACCAGTAGCACTTTCGTTCTAGTGTAGCTTAATTTGTCGAAAATAACTTTAGTCATTGTGCTACGGGTAACGCAGCTGGTCTAATCTGATTCAATGACAAATGCTAAGCTATGCTAAAAGAGTAACACCAGAACCTGATGATGGTTGGTTAGATTCTAAAATCTTAAAACACTACCTAGCTAGATGTTAAAGCTTGGAAAGCTATTTTTGGTTGGCTTGGGAAAATAGAGATTTTCATAAGCCACATCACTCCTGTCTTATCTTTTCTGCACTGGCTTCCTGTTAGTTTTAGGCTGGATTTTAGGTTTTCATTTTTAGAGCCATCCACGGACTAGCTACAGTGATCTTTTACAATTTTACAAACCGACAAGATCCCTGTGATCAGAAAGCCACCTTCTCCTTAAAGTGCCTAGGAGAAAATACAAGCAGTTGGGTGAGCGGTCGTTTAGTGTAGCTGGTCCTAAAATCTGGAACAAACTTCCGTTAGAAGTGAGAACTATTACCAGCTTATCACTTTTTCAAAGCTAACTGAAAACCCATCTTTTCATGGAGGTGTTTGGTTCTTGATCATAACTAAACCTTTAAACCACCTCAGCAAATGATATAAATATGCTGGTGTTTGTTACTGTTGATTTGTTACTACTTGGATATTGACAGTTTAGTAAATTGGACATTTTTGGAAGATCAGTATTGGGTGAGCGCGTGTGGACTGTTGGTTTGATCAGAATGTTTACTTATTTGCAATGTTCCTTACACATTTAAAATGTTTCTTATTGGTGAGCAACAAGGTCCACTATCCTTTCACTGTCGTCTTCAGCTGCTTCATAGAATAAATCCTTGCAATTTGGACACGCCTGTGAAGTGGACGTGTTATTCCATTAATATTGAAGTCAGTACCAAAAAAAGCAACAATAAGAAAACTAAAATTGCATACCAAAAACAGTGACATACTCTTCAAATCTTTTCCAGAAGCTTTAGGAAATTAAACAAACCCATTAGCCACTTGGAGGCTAGGTGGTGGGAGTCAATTCCATGACACACAACAACCAAATTAAAGATCTAAAAGAGGACAAAAAACCAAACATCAAAATAATAACAGTCAAAAGAAAGTAAGTGTACCCCCTCACCCACCCTCCATCCATTGTTTTCTACCAAACAGGAAGTGGCGTCAGGTAAATACCCACCTGACTAACCATGTGACCCAATTGATAACAAAACACAATTAAACATTCTCTGCTGGCAAGGAATATAATGTGCCAAATAACCAAATAAACACAGACGTGGGTTGATCAGTTGCTTGGATACTTTGGCTCTCGGAGCATACTTAAGCACGGACGTATTTCAACGACAAAGCTATTAATCAAAGCTCTTTCAGGTTGTAGGTTGTTCCAAACCTCGAGGAGCATCCTCACATTAGCTGACTTCTGAGAGCGCTCAGGTCTGATATTGAAAAACACGTTGTACTGTAAGTGACAGATTCAGAGCAGTCTTCATAAGCATAAAACTCTGCGAGCCACACAAATAGCGCTCCTCAAGGGAACTCCGACTCGGTTGGTTTATGTAGAGATTTTGTAGCGTAATAAACTATGGTCTATGCTTGAATCGAACAGGTAACCCAAATCCATTAAAATAATCCTGGATTTATAACAGCCTGCTTATAAGGCAAAAAAGAAATGGAATAAATGTGACTCATGGAAAGCAACAATCAGCAGCTCTGAGAATCAAAACTCAGTTTGACTGAACCTTATATAAATTAGTTTCCAGTTCAGCGTTCTTTCACCTGAGCAACATTAACCATCTCCGTCCTTCTCTTTGACAATACTCAGCTGCTATTCCGGTCCATGCTTTCGTCTCTTCATGATAAAATTACTCTAATTCACTCCTTTTTGGTTTTACCCTGGCCATGCTCCGTAATTGTCTTGATTTATTTTTCTCTTTTGCTAATCTGTTGTGTTATCCTGCCATCTTTTATGTATTGTATGGGTTTTATCCATGTATCTTTTCATGTATTACTGTGAGGTATCCTTGGGTGTCTAGAAAGACAAATAAAATGCATTATTATTATTATTAATATTATTAAAACCAACTCTAACCACAAATGAGAAAGGGGAACTAACTCGAACACAAACATCTTCACGAGAGGAATATACAGAGTAATAAACTTTTCAGTGTGTGTGCAATTAGATATTAGATTTTTACAGTTAAATTGGAGAGCCTTCTGACTTCACGTATAAAGATGCATTTATTTAATGTGATAACTAGAGACACTGAGCACTTTCCGTTTATTGAAATCTCAGCAGAGAACATACGAGTCCGACAAAAAAGGCAGCCAAAACACAAAAACTGGGTTACTATGGCATCAAACATAAAAAGGGACTGCCATACTCCAGACAGGAGGAGAAGTATCACAAATCAAGACAAATTAGAATAAAATAAAACTGGAAACAAACAGAACATATTACTGGACTGGAGCGAAGAGCAGCTAAGTGTAGACCAGATTGTAGACAAGGATACCAGATTGAGCGGAGAGAACTGAATATAAAGATGGCTAGTGATTAACAAACACACCATCTCAATAGTCAGGGGCTAGTGATCTCTGGTAATTGGGAAACTGGCTTGACGAGCTAGAAACTCCTGAAAAATCGAAGGAATTAGTGATAAATAAATACAGTAATATATATATGAATTATGCAACTATGCTGTTCACCTAAAGTTTGGTTGCAGTTTTATAGATTTAAAGTTTGGTTGCAGTTTTATAGATTATGAGAAGCTGATATAGACTTTGACGGTGTATCAAATTGCATATTGTCTCTCCCTACTGTAAGTCGCTTTGGACAAAAGCGTCTGCCAAATGCATAAATGTAAATGTAATGTAAATGATTGTTGGGGTTGCCAGAGATTGAGAAAATTATCTTACATGTTAAAAAATAAAAAAATTATGGCTAGGGTTGTCAGAGGTTGAGAAATTGCTCATAAATGTTTAACTTTGAGAAATTCATAGTTAGGGTTGCCAGAGTTTGAGAAACCCTTTGTAAATGCTCAAAAATATAAAAGTAAGGGTCAGGGTTTGAAAAAATGTACTTGACGCAAACTGTTTATTATGCAAATAACTTTTGTGCGTTTTTGATGTTATAAAATAGGTCTTAAATTTGATTTTGAATGTTCTTAAAACGTCTTAAATTTGTTTTTTTGGATCTCTTTGAACCCATGTCATTGTTTTGGTGATGATTATCATTAATAATAATGGTTGATTATTATTAATAATAATTGTTGATTATTATTAATAATTATTATTTTCATCATATTTACCTGTACCTGTTTGTATGCGGCACACTGGTACTAGATTAGAAGACTCGCCTACCCCACTTTTATAAAAAAGTGTCATGAATAAAAGTCAGAGAGATAAAGAATCCCTGGATAGGTCTCTAGTGAAAGAACCAATTCATCATCATAAAGGTAAAATTAAAGAGACTACGGAAACTAGACTTTGACGGTGTAACAAATTGCATATTGTCTCTCCCTAATGTAAGTCGCTTTGGACAAAAGCGTCTGCCAAAATGCATAAATGTAAATGTAAATTGATAATATCTAAAAAAAAAAAAGCTGTTAAAAAAACAAAACACTACTTTGTGGGTGCCAAATTTAAGTTTATATGTTTTGGGACCTACCTTTATTGTGTAGTTGTTTTTTAAATAACAGCAACTTGGGCTACTGAAAACATGAATCAAATATGATATTTTGTTGTTTTAATTTTACTTAAGTATTGTTTTCACTTATTATGTAAATTATGTTAGAGGTAGCCATTTTTTCAGCTCTCTCAAATCAACAACAATCTTGTCGTTTTAACACTTTTTAGCTGTGACATGCCACTTGATGCACATTGGTTCCATGTGCAAGTTCATAAAGACCCTGCCGGCCTCGGGGGCCCCTTATGCTCAGGCCCCTCTTGGCTTAGTTCCGTAGTTTCCCTGCCATGTTTTAATGTTCTGCTTTTTTCTTGAGAATCTTACTGTGGATGAATATTATTATTATTCTTTGTCTTTATGATTGGACCAAGGGGTTGAAATGTTAACCTGTTTTAGCTGAAATGCTGCTGAGATTCAGTCTTAACTATTTTGTGATTAATATATGTAAATGTAACAGAAATAAAAAATATATCTTTTAAAAATCTGTGGTGCCTATATCTTTAACAAATTTCAACTAAAGCAAAGATCAACACAAATTAAAACTCTGAGAGGAAGTGTTTGCATCTCAGCGTTTAAAATGAAAAAAAAAAAAAAAAAAACAAGAGTAAATGAGCCACAATATTTATCAGTATAGCTGAATTTTAATGCCTTCATTAGCTTGAAAACCTTGGAAAAGGGCTGGTGTTGGAGGAAATGTTGAATTTAAAAAACATTGCTGCTTCATTACAGGCTTCCAACCAAGCAAAAGGAAAAAATGCTGTTTTCTAACTGCTGACTTGTTTTTTTTTTTGTTTGTTTTTTTCAGTTTTGATTTATCTGCTTTTTTGGAATGGCTTTTTGCCCTCTCAAAGGCTCCCCTCGCATTAGGACGAAGATCAATGGCCTTTCATTGATTAAGAAAGTGGCAGGAACGTCCTGATCTTTTGAGAAAACTGTTTGATCAGTTGACTCAAAAATCGATTGCATCTGTCAAAAGAAAAGTCACCTAATCTTCACCTATCCAGTATTTCCTACATCGTGCCAATGTCATGCCTTTCTTAGTTCCTTCAGGTCAACCAAGTAGTCACTAACCCATTTACTGAAACATGATCTAACATTCTTTGTTCCAACTATAATATAAGTTGTAAAATAAATAATATATTGTAAAATAAGTAAAATAACCCATTTAATATGTTTTAATAATTCTTTAAAAATGAGATAAATACAAGGTGTTGCCTTCAATATATGAATTATCTGAGCCTCGTGTAAAGGAAATGTTAACCATTTATAGCAGGATTTTCTCTTTGGACGGCTTGTAGGGCCACACGACATCAATTATCTAAACAATTACACCAATCGTGCACTCCTTTAGTTAGTTAGCAGGTGCAGTTTAGGATGCATTTTGCAATTGTAACTGGGTTTTTAAAGATCTCAAATTCACTTCTTTTGACATGTCAGATATTTTATAACTACTTGTGGTTGTCAAGAAAAGTGGATTCTCTGCTGTTTTTAACTTGTGACTTGAAAAATGTTTAACATGTTCTGACAAGTGATCGCGTATTTTTAATCGCCATAAAGACATTTTGAGATATCAGCAATTCCTACTGCACTAGTAAGATTATGAATGAGATCTCTAAATATAATTTCTATTTTTTCTTAGACTATATATGGCTCGCCACACTTTATAATGGCTTGCCACACTGCCAGTAGCCTCATTCAACATGAAGCCCAGACTCAGAGCAAGCAGCTCTTTTTCTCTATTTTTCTCTCTATTGTCTGTGCTTTAACACCACATGCTCAGACAACACTCAGAAAGAAAGACCAGACAAAAACTTTCAATCTAGCTTTGTTTACTCGTTGATCTTGAGGAGCAAAAAACAACCGCGCAGCTTGTGGCAACCGAGAGCAGTTCTACAGGAGTGATATCAGTGTGCATGACGTGGGAAAGACAAAACATGCAGAGTCAGACCATGTTTGCAAGATTGTCGCGCAGAAAGTGACGCAAGTGATTAGCTGCAACTCTTGAAGGCCAGATAAAAAACCTTCTTCAGATAGGTAACTGTTCTTAGGAGCCAGACTGATGTTTTCATAAAATTAAGACCAATTTATGACTTATACCAATGTTGAGTTAAACCACTCAATTGCCAAAATACCCACACTATGAGGACAAAAAAAAAATCACACATTTTTGACTACGATCTATTCTTTAATAACAGCCTTTTAGTAAAGCTAAAATTGGATCACCACTTGATCAAAAATGAGTCCACACAGGCAAGCAAGCAAGCACTGAGTAGTAACTAGAAGCACTGATAAACATCATATTTATTCAGGAAATGTGCCTTCAAAATCAAAAGAAATCTCTTTTCCTCAGTTGGTCTTTCCCTGGTAATGATGAAGGGTCTTGTGTTGGGAAATACATCCTGAAAAAGAACATCGGGGATGCTTCTTCTGGGAAATCACTTGTGCTGGCACGTAACCAATGGTGGCCACTACCCAAGTTGTGATAAAGAAATGGTAGGGATGAAAATGGTTATACACATGTGTCAATCAACAAAGGTGAGCAGGGATTTTACATCAAAAACTGACCGGCCCGACAATTGCTTGGAATTTTAAAGTCATGTTACTGTTATTGATTTTACAAAAACATTTTCGTAAATTGTAAAAACTCAAACAGAAGTGTGTTTACACTTTTTATGCATGGATTACCATACAAATACTCTTGACTTTACAAAATAAGCCATTATATCGCTCTGAACTATTGGTCCCCTTTCATTCAGAGATCTTGTATCCTCAAAAATGGACATTTGGTCTCCTTCTCTCTATATTTTATGTTTTATTTATCCTTGAGATAAATATCAATATCTTCATTCCTTAGCCATTTTTGAGTTGACAAAATTACCAAAAGCATTTCTTTTTCATCACAGATTGTCCATCTTTTGAACTTTATCGTTTTTAACACACTGATTTTGGTGTCAGTTTGGTGTCATTTAACTCCTGTCTCCGCCAGCCACCCCAGATGTGACGGGGCAAGTGCGCGTCACCCCTGTGGAGAACTGATCCAAGCCCAAGGGATGATAAGTACACCTTAGTTTCTCAGGGGATGCTGCTCACTGAATACAACAGAGAAACTACCGTACACATTCTTCATTGAAACAAAAGATATGAAGTGAAATATTTTCAAAGAATCCTGCAACTGAAACCGATGGTTTCCATCCAACACCTCAATTCCATCTTTTCATCTTTCAGCATCACTATATTTGGCGTCCATGCAGCAGGAATACATTAATATAAACTATACTCACACAAAAAAAAAACATTCTTCTACATTAAAGTCACCATTGAAGTCTCTTAAACGTGTTTAGCTACCAAGCCATTTCCGCCTTTTCACAAAGTCCATATGGCCTGGTCGATGTAGACCCTCGTGGCTTTCATGTACAATTGTGCTTTAATTCCTTTTACAAATATGTGAAGCATGTTCCCAATCGACGAGGTTAATTACATTACTTTCTGAGGAAAATGTAATTTGTTCATGTGTGTGGCATGAGGGTAGAGTTCAGGGAGTATTTCAGGTCTCACAATAAGTTTTGGGTCTCCACATTCAAGCTCACATGAGATTTGAATAAAAGCATTTGGCTTTCAAGAGCGGGTCAAGATGTCCTTGATTTAATGTGTGCTACAAGCTACTCAAGGCTCACTTTTCTTTCACAAATAACCTACAAGCAAGATTAAGTTTAAGAGCGGTAGTACAGAGTTGCTTTCCTGAAGCAAACAGCAAACAAGAGAATATTTAAAGTATTTAATCTCTCTGTCAATAAATACAAAGGTGTCTGTGTGTATTAATTGGGTATTGTTCGTATTCGATAGCTTTTGAAGTGAGACTTTGTGTAGATGGATTATACATTTTTTCAGCCTTTTCAAATTTTCTTGTTGCTGTTGGGGAAATTGAGGTAGAATGTAAAAGTCAGGTGAATGTAGCTTCCAAAAAATATACCTGAGTTCACATACATGCAGAGGTTACACATTGTGTTTCACAAGGTCTATTATAAGAAAAGTAGTAAAATTGCATCCGCTTTCCTAACAAAGACAATAAATTGTACAGATGGAGACTGAAGAGATGCAGACAGAATAGCTACATGAGGGTAGCTGGACTTAAAAAGGTTCTCCCACTCAATACGCACATTAGCTGGTGAGTGGAAATCCACTGGAACCTTACCAATAAATAAGGTACTTAACCATTAAATTGTTCCAAAAAATGTAAACCATCAGAGGTGGCATATTATGCCTAATTGTTTATAAATATATGATATTATTGTGAATAAATACATTATCACTTCACCTTTAAGAACCTTTTCCCACTGCTATGTTTCTGTGACACCCCCCGCTGAGCGAACATCACCTGTGAGTCAGAATTTAACGAAACATCAATGTTGAGCGCTACTTTAAACTTTTTAACTGGGCATTGTTGTTTGGTTTGGCACCGATCTGCTACTCTTACACTTCCGGGGCTTTAGATAAGCTGCATCTTCATCTGATTGTGTAATCCTATTTTCATTGTCTCACTAAAATATACACTAAGACACACTTTTAAGGGGCCATGCCATGCTGAGCCTTTACATGACTTTTATAGTGTACTATAAGAGTAGATTAAAATAAAAAATCAAACCATTCCTGAAAAAACTTGTTTCTTTTAAAAACGGGTTTGATCCACGCCATTAATGACATCGCACAAGTCTCATTGTAACATGATGGCCAGACATGAGGGGGCTGACCTCCCTCCCCCTGTAGTGATGCGCTATTCACAAAGCAACACCTTCCCTCATGATATTCGTCCAACAGCCAAGGTGCTTTACAAAACACAATACAGTAGTAAAAATATACAAGTTTTAAAAAAACAAATACACTAATAATACAATCTTTATCTAAAATAATAAAGTAATTGCATATAAAAGTCTAAGAACTGAAAGTAATTTTAAATAAATATGGTTTTAGATTCACTTTAAACAGCGGCAAGACAGAGATGGAGCAAAGATTGACAGGTCTGAAGTTCCAGAGCTTAGGACCCGCCACGGCAAAGGAACAAACATCCTATTTCTTATACAGGGACCGTGGGGTCTCCAGCAGGTGGTTCCCAGAGGATTGTAACCTCTGCTGGTTAGGTGACAAGTTAAAGTCTCGCACAAATAAGATGGGGCAAAACCATTTACTGCACTAAAAACAAATAAAATAGTTTTATATTGAATTCTAAAACTAACTGCCAGTGCAGAGAGTACAGAATAGGTGTGATATGTTCATGTTTTCTGGGACCAGTAAGAAGGGCTCCAGCATTCTGTACTAGTTACAAATGGTGTGGACTGTTTGGTTGTTAGTTAATCTTGCAAGCGCTGTGTTGAATTTGCTTGTAAGTATTCCCTCTAATATCTCTCAAATCAATGTTGACCATCAGACAGTAACTTTGCATACACGTCATGAATATGCAAATCACTAACCAATAGGTGGTTAACTGGTGAGTGGTTAAAGATTGCAGAATGAAAATATCAGCTCATTTCCAGAATAAATGAAGAGATTGAACAGGATTTTAATTAAAAGGAGACATTCTAAGTTTAAGAATCATATCTCCCATAAAATTAGACCAGTGTGAACAACATATTATTCAAAATAGCACAGTATCACTGAAGCTTTTATGTTTGTAGTGTTAAATCTTTTGGGGAATGCAGACTTCGCCTGCTCTGCTTGTTCCTCACTTTTGTTTGCACCGATCGGCAAGACCACAGTTTCATTGGGCTCTGGGACTAGTTTGCATTGATGTTAAAAGCAACATCAGATGCCTGATTCTTACAATTTGACGTTTTAATAGTAATAGATTTTATTTCAGCTGCCTTTCTGGGTCATTAAACACACAACGAAAGGAACCAAGTACAGAAACGAAAGGCTTTTGACACTTCACCTAGACAAAAGAAAAAATATTGTTCATGAAAATCCGTCTGCTCAAAGTCACAGCTCAAAGGTGGAAATTTCTTTTATAAATTATAAAGTTTCATGAAAAATCTAAGCAATAACTAAGTGGGTGTTTCTCAGTGAGTCGCCATTAGATATTCAGCTATTCTACAACGTGCTTGACTAAACCTTCACTTCTACAACTGTCTAAAAGGACAAAGTGCCTGTGTTTCAGACTTCAGCTCAATTAGCAATTCCCTTTTTCCCACAACTGATGTGTTAGGAGAAGCTGAAAGGCTTTTCCTTTTCTTCAGAAGCCTCTCATGCATATAGCACAGGTATTTTACAGTAGATTAATGCAGAAACGCTGTCAGGACCTTGGTGTTGAACGTTCGAGCACGTGGCTCTGCATACCAATGCAGAGGTCAGACCTCCCATTATTCAAAATGATAAATATTTTGTCAGCTAATCAGAGGACACCAAACTAGAAAGCAAGCGTGAACAAGAGTTTTTCATGAATTTTCCTTGCATAGGAGCCTTACAATTAAATTTTGATGAACAATGAGAGTAATAATCAATAATTGTTCTTTATCTTCTCATTCATCTGAGATGACAGCGATTGAAAAAAGAGAGATATAACACTCTAGATTAAAAAAATTTTCTTTAATTCATGACAACAAAGTTTGAACATTTATATGCTAGCATATGATGCATTTAGTATACGAAATAATGTATTATGATTTGTTAACGTTAATATATTTTATGGAAAGTAGTTTGATCTTATGTAAACATACATCAAATTAAATATTCACTCCTGCAAAAAAATGAAAAGCTTGCCAGTAGCTGGACCCTAATTTGGCCTCCGAACTATTGTCAGCGTCGTATCGGACTGTTGTTAGCCTTTATATATTCTCAAAGCAGTAACATATTTTCTTCTGATATCAGAAAGGCAATTATTCTTTTCTCAGCAAACCCTTGATGGTTGTGCTTGAAAATACGGCTGGGTGTTATGAACTAAAAGGATATCTTGACATTTCTTAGCTGGATGGCAATGCTTGACATGTACATCAAAGTTCATTAAAGTCAGGCAAAAGTGCAAAAGAAAATCTTTATCAGTTCTTTACGTAAACCTAAAAAGCATGCTTGGAGGTATTTTAAAAATCTATTAAAAATCCTACTCTAGAAAATATTAACGATGAGTATACGTTAATATGAGTATTAACAAAGTGTTTTGGTCAACTAATTTTTTGAAAAAAAATATGTTCTGTGTTTTAACATTTGTTAAAAATGTCATAGAAATATGTTTTTTTTTATTATCCACAATTTATTCTTAAAAACAACTCTCAAATCAGTGCTAGTGCATTATAAACTGTTTTATTTTTCTGTAAACTCGGGGATAAACTAAAAGGATAAAACAAGGATTATTATTCAATTCCAGAGAATCAAGATTTACTATGATTTTAATCAATAGCAAAATAGAGATTTTAATGTTTCATAAACGTGTTTTGGGCTTTAGGTCATGGAATGGAGAAAGGATCTGTGTGTGGTGATGCAGGGAGAGGAAAAATGGTTAGAATTGTGGCTTGTATATTTATCCCAATTATCTCTTGATTGAGAAGCGTGGACCTTTAGTGCCCTTGGTTCTCTCATTGGACATGGTTCCTCATCTTTAGAGGGTTTAAAGAGGATGTTCACTAACTTAGACATCTGTTAATGATGGCTTGCACTACAGAGAAGATCTTGTGGTGTAAGTGGAGCTTGTGTCTCGGGTCCTTCAAAGATTACTCAACTTGCTGATGCGTTAGTGTTTTTTTCTCAGTGTTACACAACACTTTACATTTCTATAAAATACATGCGCTTTCTCTTTGTCTTCTCTTTGGAGAATTAAATAGACAAGCTACCGGTGGATTTAAGAGCACAACAACAGATGAGGTGATGTTTAGTGGACTTTTCAGTGAGACATGACTTTTGGTCATTGCTGAAGAGAAAAGAGGAGGTTGTGGACTCCCAGAAAAGAAAAAGGGAATGCATTTTTATGTGTTTTTGGGGGCAAATGTAAGTGTTAATGTTGCAATCTTAGATCTTTTTTAAATACCCTAGAATTATGTCAGCTGGCATCGTGCATATTTTGTCTCAGTTTCATGCAAATTGATTAGAAAACTGCATAATCAAGCACTTCTCAACTATATTTTAGTAACATATTTAAATATTTACTGTGCTTTTTCATAAGCTCTCCCTAAGTATATGTTATTTGTTACATTTTCATAAATCTGCATCAATCTATGAAGTATTTCATAATATTCAGTGAAGTGTTGTTTCCTTTTGTGTTTTGATGAAAGAAAAAAATGTCAAATGTATTCCTTTTCTACATACATACTTTATATATATATATATATATATATCCATCCATCTTCATGTCGGCTTTATTCCCTTTCGGGGTCGCCACAGCGGAATGAACCGCCAACTCACTGGCATATGTTTTACACGGCGGATGCCCTTCCCTGCCGCAACCCATCGCTGGGAAAATATATATATATATATATATATATATATATATATATATATATATATATATATATATATATATATATATATATATATATATATATGTATTTACCCCACTAAAGTCTTAAATGAATCAAATGCTGTTACCACATGAACATAAATAGAATTTATTGTTCATGTTCACCCTTATATATTTTGCTTTATTTTGACTTTTGCATTTAGACACTCCCATGACGTTATAATTTTGTATTTTTCTATAGATTTTACATTTGAAAACTGTACTCTTCTTTGCTTCATTTAAATTTACACATGCTTGCTCATATAACCATAATGGAGGGAGTTTTTTACAGTTTGTATTTGGAGGATTTTCTATTAAAATTCTTTAAAAGTGTCGCAAACAGCAGCAAGTTTGATGTTCTCTAGAAGAGAAAATAAAGCAATTTGCGCATCTAATTCCGTCAAAACTAGCTTCATGCAGATGTCAGGCAGATTCAACTTTAGGTGTCAACAGTCTGCATGAATATCTCAAAACATATTTCAAAAAGCAACTGAAAACTCTTCTCTTCAGAGAACACCTACTATAAAAAAAAAGAAAAAAAAAGACTACTACCTTCTTTTTTCCTCCTCTGTCTTTATCTTCTTCCTCTACTTCCTCACTGCTTTGGTTTATTGATCAGTTGATACAATTTCTATTATGAGAAGCATATTTACAATAACAAATTGCATATTGTCTCTCCCCTAATGTAAGTCGCTTTGGACAAAAGCGTCTGCCAAATGCATAAATATAAATGTAAATATCTCTGAAATAAAAAGCGCTCATGTTTCAGTCCCTCTTGAAATAGCAAACTTTACACTAACAGTGCTGCATTTCTGACACCTGTGTATTTCCACAGTTCTAGAAATACTTGAATCTTACTCCACTTTCATAAGATAAACACCGCCATTTCTTAAAATGATTTTAAAGAAATAATTTTTAAGCATTTAAATATACCTAACAAAATATAAAATAGCCCCGCTCCCCTCTCAACAGGAAATTGCCTCCATTCTTTCTTTACCTTTTTTTTTTTATTGTTTCTGTTTTTATACCTTTAAGACTGCAGTGAGAACTTTAGTTTTGAGGTCTATAGTTTTTTAGGTACTGAAGTGAGCAAAACTTGATGCACAAAACTGAGATACACCAGATGTTTAATGTGTGTGCTTTGTTCTAGAAATTGCTTCAACCTTAAACTCCACCTCATAACACTTTCTTACAATTAACCTCAGGATTAACCTCAGGGCACACCTCAGTCACTTTGCTTAACCAATAAAATGGCCGTCCACACCTCAAGGCACTACCCAACTGAACTCCGAAGAAGCAGCAGGCATAAGCCAGCATCAGCATCTGGACAGAAAACTGTTTCAGCTCCTCTGAAAACTTTAACGAGAACGAAGGCTATGCTCAGACTGCAACCCAAAATCCAATGTCTATGGATATGATATTTTCAGGGTAGTCTGAACAGCTCAATTTTGATTTTTCAAATCCAAGCAAGTAACTTTCCAAGTAGCTTTGAGTCCCTTCTTGTTTGCTATGGTGATGGACAGATTGACAGATGAGGTCAGACAGGAATCTCCATGGACAATGATGTTTGCAGATGACATTGTAATCTGTAGTGAGAGTAGAGAGCAGGTGGAGGGACACCTGGAAAGTTGGAGGTCTGCTCTAGAAAGAAGAGGAATGAAAGTCAGTCGTAGTAAGACAGAATACATGTGTTTGAACGAGAGGGAGGGAAGTAGAACAGTGAGGTTACAGGGGGCTGAGGTCAAGAAGGTGGAGGAGTTTAGGTATTTGGGGTCAACAGTCCAGTGCGACGGGGAGTGTGGAAAAGAGGTGAAGAGGCGAGTGCAGGCAGGTCGGAGTGGGTGGAGAAAAGTGTCAGGGGTGTTGTGTGACAGAAGAGTGTCAGCAAGAATCAAAGGAAAGGTGTACAGAACAGTAGTGAGAGCAGCTATGATGTATGGGTTAGAGACTGTAGCAGTGAGGAAGAGACACGAGGCAGAGATGGAAGTAGCAGAGATGAGGATGTTGAGGTTCAGTTTAGGAGTGACAAGGATGGACAAGATTAGGAACGAGCACATCAGAGGAACAGCTCAGGTTGGTTGTTTTGGAGACAAAGTCATAGAAGCCAGATTGAGATGGTTTGGACATGTGCAGAGAAGGGATAGTAGTTATATTGGTAGAAGGATGTTGGAGATGGAGCTGCCAGGCAAGAGGGCAAGAGGAAGGCCAAAGACAAGTTATATGGGTGTGCTGAAGGAGGACATGAAGGTAATTGGTGCAAGAGTAGAGGATACTGAGGCCAGAGTTAGGTGGAAACAGATGATTTGCTGTGGCGACCCCTAAACTGGGAACAGCCGAAAGATGAAGAAGAAGAAGCAAGTAACTTTCCTGTGATCTCCTGAATCCAATCAGATTTATTGCCATATGACCTGAACTTTTACGTCATCAACTCCTACTTAAACACAGTTTCTAACAAAAAGGAGTCCCTGGAGAAGATGTTCTTGTACTGATATAGTTTCAAGAAGAGGCCAAAAACTCATTTGGAGCTTAATGAAGTCGCGGTTGTTGTCCGAGCACTCTTAACTCCACTTCTGGGAGTTTACCGGATCATGTGTTTTTTTCAACCTTTTTCTTAATTTTTTAAAATACTAAAGATGTTGGCTCTGATCAGATATTCATGCCCACAAAGCTTCAAGAGAGCCCGAGAGAAGCTGCTTCAGTGTTTACGTCTGTTAGCACTGCATTCTGCAAGATATAGTTTCCTATTCTGCGCACGCGTGTCATTTTGGAGCCACATTTCTTTCATACAAGCCCAGAAAGCAGGCACATGTTATTTGTAATGTGAACTAATGCACCACCAAAATCTGAATTGGGCATTAAGACCTGTCGTCTGAACGTAGTCTAAATGTACAACGAGATGGACCTTAAACCACCCATGCTTGACGACGCAGACAAGAGATGTCTGTTTGTGTACAGATTGGTTCAGCTTTTTTCTTGATTCTTGATGCATATACACATTAATGTGGTCCCAAAAAGTGGATTTTAAAACTCCTGTTGCAGAGAGGTTAATATCAGTTAGTTTACATGCGTCGCATTCAAAACAATATAACCCTAGGGCCTTGAACAGTTTGGTTGATGAAAATATCTGGAATTAGTTTGCGTATGTAGTGATTTAAAGCTACAAAAATAATTTAACTTCACGTCTTTACGTTTACTGCACTGTATGCTTCATAACATCTTTCAGCAGCCAACCTTTAAATAAGCTCATAATATCCACGAAAGTCTGTGACCTGTAATCACGGAAGTCATCATAAAGCCATCTCAGCAGAACCATCCTCAGAATTTTGCTGAAGTAACCGTGTGTATATATCCCCTGCGTGCATGAAGCGATCTGTAGTGGCTGTAAGTATAAAGAGGACATCATTCGAACCATTTAAGCTGAAAAGCGGCTCATATTTCCGCTGTGGATTTGACACCTCAGCATTAACGGCTGGTGGAGGATGTGGCTGTTGACACAGAGCGCTTCCCTGCAGAACCCGAGCCCTGTCTCGCTTGCCGACAGCCGAAGAGTAAAGTGACAAAAGATCAATTCCTGTGATTAATTAACTTCTAATGAGTTCATTTGAGCGGCAGGGCCTTGGAAAACTGGTATGTGTCCTCAGATTCAGGTTTGACCTCCTCTGTTTACTTCCATCAGGTTTGTTCATGACTCTATCTTGTATCTATTTTTTTTTCTGTGGAAGTAAATTAGTTCTCTAAAGTGGAACAGCAGGTCATTGCTTTTCAGTTTCTTTGACTTGTGTATGCGTCTTTTTTTAAAAATGTGTAAAAATTGATTTCAATAAAGTTAAATTAAAGTTTGTATACTGCATGTGCTGTAAATGAGGGGACTTAGAGGGGACATGAACAGGGAAACTAAAAAGTTGTTGATTATTATTTCTGGAAATGTTGTAAAAAAAAAAACCCTAAATGTCACAATTATACAGTTTTCGTTACATCATAATTATGCAATTAATCACAAACCAACTCGCGATAAGTCACTCAAAAACGTGGCAGGGTCGAACAATACCGGTAATCTGATTAATAGCTGATATATTCACATTTCAGCCCCAGTATTAGCGATCATCACCATGATTCAAAGGAGACATCTGTGTCTTACTCAGGCCATGGAGCGGCAAGACTCGTGTATTTAGGAGCTTTTTGCTTCAATTTTGGGTAACAGTGGTTGGTGATTGCAGAGGAGCTATGGATCCAACAATCCTGTGTGGCGCCTGCGGTGCAGCGCCCAATGCAGACACTGATTCCATTGTTTTTGTGAACTAGGTCAATTTCGATACACATCAAATACCTCATCCTCTAAGCGCAAAACTTTTTTTTCTTGATAAATGCACGTTTTTTCTAAATTATCATGTTTCTAGTAAACGAATTCATGCAATTTACGCTATTTCAGGGTCAATAGAAAGGTTACTATTTAATTATGCCTTCAGTTATATAGAGTTTTTTCGAGATGCTCAAAAAATTATCTGCATTTTTTTTGCATGTCAAAATAATGTCCTTACAAATGGACCTTTTAAAAACTTTTTTCCAACAAAAAAAAACTTCAAAAAAACAGCAAGGAAAGATATTTTATTCAATATATAAAGATTGCATTCTGAGCTAAATCTAAATATTTCCTCATACAAATGATCAGAATAACCCGGTTTCTGTTAACCTACCGTAGAAATCAAACCTGAGATTTTACTCAAGAAGCCAGAAGGAAGTCTTTTAGAAAACCGTGTGTGTTGTGGCTGTTCAACTGCAAACACATCAAGGCTGGCTAACAGTTAAAACTTTTAGCTTACAGTTTCACTCTTTAGAATTACAGGTCAAAAAACTTTTATTTCAAAAAATCCAAATCCGAATCTTTTTTTTTACTGCAATATAATTCCCAGTTAGGTGTAGTTAGAACTCACGACTGTAAAAACATCTTAAAAAACGTAATTTGTGCAAAATCTTTATATATATATATATATATATATATATATATATATATATATATATATATATCCTTATAAATGGACCTTGAAACACTTTTTTTAACTAAAAAGGAGAAGTTCCAAAAAGAAAATTTCACACAACTAAATTATAAATATTTCATTCTGAGTGAAATCAAAGAATTACAACCCGTTTTCTTTTGATAACCTGCTGTAGACAACAAACCAGAGATTATACTCTAGCAGACTCTATCCAGGCGATGTGTTTTGCTCCTTCACTCCGTGTTTTCAAAGCCAGGGTGGTTTTAATTTGTCCTGAGGTGAAATTAATAAATGGAGAGCCATCCATCATGGACTCGGCCTTTATTGATCCAGTGTGCTCTCTCTTTTAAACTAAATTATATCTGAAAAAAAGAAGCCTCTTTGAAATAACCAGCAGACTCCAGGCAGAATTAATGGGGATGTCTCATAGAACATGACAAGAAACTAAACTCAGAGGTTTCATCATTTTCAGCATGGGTTTCAGCTTAAATTAATTCTCAGATATGATCATTTTTCAGCCTGGAGGAATATTCCTTTCATCCTTTACAATAATACATGTGAAGATAGCATCTGTGGAAGATTTAGGGATGTACACTTGGCACTCTGGCTTTAAATGAACAAGTACACCTAAGATACGGTACCCAACAAGATTTTTTTTATTCACAGAGCTAACATGGCGTGTAATGATTTACACTGTGGTGTATTATTAAAAATTAATTTAAGGTTAAAATAAGTCCCAAAGGTATGCATTATTTAAAGTATTGTGTTATGCGCAGTTTATTGATGTTTTGAATTTGTCCTCTCTGCTCCAATCACATTAAACAAATAATGTGCAAACTCGACTTTTCTCGAGATTTCTATAATGTTCAGTTTACATACTTAAGGTTAAGTTTATTGTCATTCACGAATATTTGTGGTATTCTTTAGTCCTTTTCCGGGTGTTCAAAACAGCTAGAGAAACACCTCCCCCTATGGGACATAGCCTCGCCCACTAACCACAAATGAATAAAAAAAAAAGATTAAAAATGTAAGTAGGTTAAAGTAAGCCTTAACGTTATGCATTATATCTGTACAGGTATACTCTATTGTGGGCACGCATATAGTTACACTGTATTATATGTACACATATAGGTACACTGTATCTACACAGTAATTATCCCAGAAGTACTTTGTAAAAACACAATAATTAATCAATAAGTGTCCTGTAATTACACTGTAATTACCCTGTAAGTACACCATAATTACCCATTAAATACACTCTAATTAACCTGTAATTACACAGTAACTATTCTAATCACACAGAAATTACCCTAAAAGTACACCATAATTACCCATTAATTACCCATAACCATTACCCATTACCCTGTAATTAGCGCGCTGTAATCTAAAGTGTTACGAGTTTTTTGTTTACATTGAGATTCAATACTTTGGTTCATTCAATTTTGTTAATATAACAAACGATTTCAGAAGTTTCTTTATAGCTTTATTGAATACAATATACCATAAATACAGTGTAACCATGTTGTGTAAATTATGTTTCTTTTATGATTGGTGGAGCCATATTTGCTTGTATCTCTAAAAATATCTGGCAACCCTGACAACTATTGCTTTCATTGTTCATGACCCCTTTAAAGGAAAAGTTTTCCTACTCGTCTTTTTTAAAACTTTCAGACCTGTGTGTTGTGAAGATTCATATATATTTTACATCAAGAAAGTGTCACCCTTAACTACATTGAAATAGAGAATTCTTCGAACTGCCCTAGTTTCTGCGTTTATAACATTGAAGCTCAAAAAATGAATTTTTTGACTCATCCATCCCTGAAACACTGGCACACAAAACCGCATCATGCTACTTAACGCTCAAAGAACTCAACATACCTGCTAGATACTAATGCTAAAGGCAACCATCTCAGCATGATCAAGGCTAGCGTTTCTTTTCACTTTTTCCTGTCCTCTGTGACTCACCACAGCAGAACGCCTGCGAGCCAGATCGCTAGTCACATTAGCATTGATTTTATTCAGAGCATGAGACCAGGCGACATGCAGAGCGAGCGTCACCGCACAACAAAGTGAACTGTTCAAAACTCTCCTGAGACTCAGAGAGAATGGAAATAATAGCATTACATGTCTGCGGACGCTCTATTCGTGACCAACCCCCCTGTGAAATCCCACCAGGAGCACCATCTCAAACGCTAGCGACATTGAAAAGCGAAAATGTAAATGAAAACATGTTTGTTTGGCCATGACTCACAAATCAGAATGTTGTTCTGTTAACACTGCCCTATGAAGAAAATAAACCGTGAGCTACACATCTGCTGATGGAAAGAGTTGAAAAGGTGAAAATGTTTCTGAGATTGAGTGTGCTAGTGAGGTTTGCGTGTGTGTGTGTGTGTGTGCGTGTGTGTAAGTTAACATTAACATTTGATTTCCTCTTCATAAAGTACTCAAACACGCATAAACAGGGATTAACCCATTCACCTTCTAAAGGCAGGTAATGGAAATCTTTTAAAAGTCTCTTCGTGCTTTAATTAAATCAGGATTTAGCATGCTTGCATAGATGTTCCAAAATCAGGGCTTTAAAGTCAAATCTGTGGAAGACCAAAAGGTTCTTCTCCAGAGCTGTCAGGCACAAGACAGACGAGGACCCAAGAGCATCACGTTTTAACAGAGATTCTTTATTAAGTGAATGGGGACAAGGGGAAATGGAGCAGACTTCAATGGCCAGCTGACTACGGCTCGTGGCACTGCCGGGAGACGAAGCCCTCAGGGTCTTGATCGGGTAGATGATCGATGAGCCAGGGCAGGAGAGCAGAGCGTAGTCAGAAGCTGGCGGCAGGTCGGGTAGCCGGGGATGGCGAACAGAGCGGAGTGGAGTGGTATACAGGAAGTCGTTAGTTTTATCAGGGCAGGAGAGTAGGTGTCACAAAACCTTGCCTCAGCGTGCTGTAGGTTCGCAGACGATCTGACACCGCCTGTCTGAAAACAGGCGCTTATATAGGGAGAAGAGTTAATTAGGATAAGCTTCAGGTGTGGCGGTACTCAGCGTGAGAGCCAGGGGGCGTGGCTACAAATCGAACTCAGGTGTAGTGGAAAACTACCGGGTGAGAGAGAGACAGCGAATAGGCTCGTAACAAGAGCCTCAAAACAGACTTAAACAGCGTTTGTTTGTATCATCCATCTGAGGTCAACTTATCCTTTGTGTTGCAAACATCCATAAACACGCATACACTATGGGCAATTTAGCTTATCCAACTCACCTGCACCGCATGTCTTTGGACTTTTGGAGAAAACCGGAGCACCCGGAAGAAACCCTCGAGATCACGGGGAGAACATGCAAACTTCACACAGAGATGCCAACTGAGGCTTTAACCAACGATCCACCGCTATCTGGCGATCGTGCTATCTACCGTGATACCCTGTATGTATCGTGTAACATGTAAACTTGCTAAACAGAATTAAATACCAACAGTACATATAACAAAAAATACAAACATAAATTGAGGGTTGAAGCGTCACGGTGGTGCAGTGGGTAGCACGGTCGTCTCACAGCAAGAAGGTCGCTTGTTCGAGCCTTGGCTGGGTTGGTTGGCATTTCTGTGTGGAGTTCTCATGTTCTCCCCGTGATTGAGGGGGTTTTCTCCGGGTGCTCTGGTTTCCCCACAAGTCCAAAGACATGCGGAATAAGTGAATTGAGTAATTATGAGTGAATTGAGTGAATTGAAGTCCATAGTGTTAAAGAGTGAATGTGTGTGTGAATGTTTCCCAGCGATGGGTTGCGGCTGGAAGGGCATCCACCGCATAAAACATATGCTAGTTAGCGGTTCATTCCGCTGTGGCGACCCCGAAAGGGAAGAAAGCCGACATGAAGATGGATGGATGGATGGAAGTTGAGGGTTGCCCTTCATAAATGCCTGTTCCAATAAAAAGCACCTACAGACCATGGCTGTCTCGATGTGGACCAAAAAAAATGACGTAGAAGGAAGAAGAAGCAGGTGTAGTCCTGTTTTTCACTGCGGAGCGGTCAATGATTGATAATTTTACTTTGGAACGAGTTGATTGACTAGGCTTGTAAGACATTTAACACACACTCTTTGATGAAGGGATTCAGTGATGCCAGAAATACCTCTAGGGTTGCCAGATAATGGCAGAAATTAAAAAAATTCCACCACCAATCCAAAAGTGTTTTAGAATGAATTTTTCTTTTTGAGGTTAAAGGATATTCAGAAAACATTCACCAATGTAGACAAAAAAAATAGGAAAAATTCGTTACCATAAATGATTCATGCAATTAATGCATTTATATCCAAATAAAACAAAATGTAGCAGCATTTGCAGGTAATTTGGAAGGTAAATGCATGTCTTTCTAGCCTAAACGAAACAGTCAGTTTTACAGTTGTGGCTCATTGAAACCTTCCAGCAGCGGTTGAGTCGTCGCCTTCTCAATGTCAGATCAACATTATTGGAACGCCAGCGAGCCCTCATTTACACATAAGCTAAAACTCCTGTTCATCTAGCTCCGCTGAAGCTAACTGGTACAGTCGGCGTGGCAAACAGTATATCTAGAGCTTGAATGGAAATGTCAGGGGTGTTCGAAGTGAGCAGAGAATTGGGCTGAGAGCACAGCAGTGTCTCGTGTCATGGTGTGAATTATATAAACAATTCATTAGAGCTATTCTGAACACGTCACATTAGTTAGAATGATGTCCCGTGAGAGTGCGACTGCGATGTTTTATCTCAGAGAGCTCTCAGAAAGTCCTCTGTGCTTCTGACCCAGACTGCTGTCTGCACACTGCATAAAACACTCAGTTAACAGTTTTTAAATGATTAGAGTAATCTAAGAAAACATTCATGTTTAGGATAATTGACTGAACACCTGCTGAGCAATCTTGCTCGGCATCCAACTGCTTTTTAGAAAATGACAGCAGAGAATCCTCTGCTTAATGATGAGAAGTTTTTTCCGTGTGTTGGTTTCGTGTGTGACTCTGTGTTGTCCGTGTATGGTGTAACTACAAGGGACTAATGCTGAGGTCATTATCAAATAAGTGGCAACAATAGAATGTGTATTCATCACGTTCTCGTGTGGGAAAAAGATGAGGAGAAAACTGGAAAGAAGAAAAGGTTGTATAGGAGATCTTTTGTGGAATATTTTAATTGGCATAAAGCTCTACTTATGACAGTAAATACTGCGTTTCAAATAGAACCCAAAAGGTTAACTTCAAGGTCCTCAGTAAAATGTATCCTGTGACTTTGGCTCTGTCCCAGTACATGGACATCAGTGGAAAATGCTCCCTTTGTGACAGAGTTGATGTAACTCTAACTAGGCATTCACGATGAGAACAGAATTCGGCTAGCAAGTGGTTCCTGTGTTAAGTCAATCGCTAGCCGAGGTTCGGTGTCTACGACGGGAACCGCGATGTGCAGCGTGGCGTCAACGGAGAATCCGGAACTAGTGTACATGCCGAGGAAGTTGGAATTTGTAAACTTTTGTTGCCAATTCGCAACAAATATTCATATCAAGATTTGCACCAACCTACCAGGAGCTTCTTCTGTTAATGACGTGTTTTTTTCTGGAAAAATAAAGCAGACATGGAGGACAAGTTAAACAATTCTGGTGTGAACAGAGCATAAAACGTTTACATTTATGCATTTGGCAGATGCTTTTGTCCAAAGCGACTTACATTAGGAGAGAGACAATATGCAATCTGTTACACCGTCAAAGTCTATCTCAGCTTCTCATAATAGAAGTTGTATCAACTGATCAATAAACCGAAGCAGTGAGGAAGTAGAGGAAGAAGATAAAGACAGAGGAGGGAAAAAAGAAGGTAGTAGTGTTTTTTTAAATTTTTTTTTATAGTAGGTGTTTTCTGAAGAGAAGAGTTTTCAGTTGCTTTTTGAAAGCTGTTAGTGTTGCTGCTCTCGTGACTGGATCGGGAGTTTGTTCCACCATCCAGGGACAGTGAGAGAGAAGGTTCTGCTGAGAGATCTTCTGCCCTTGTGGGATGGAACCACAAGTCTCTGTTCCTTCTCTGAGCGCAGGCTTCTGAAGGGACTGTAGGAGTGTATGAGCTCAGGGAGGTAGACAGGAGCTGATCTGGAGATAGTTTTGTATGCCAGCGTTAGCGATTTGAATTTAACCCGAGCTGCAATGGGGAGCCAATGAAGAGTGATGAAGAGGGGAGTAACATGAGCTCGTTTCGGTTCCTTGAAGATAAGACGAGCTGCAGAGTTCTGGATCATCTGCAGAGGTTTGAGCGTATTTAATGGAAGTCCTGCTAGGAGAGCGTTGCAGTAGTCCAGACGTGAGAGGACCAGAGCCTGAACCAGGAGATGAGTTGCATGCTCAGTTAAGAAGGGCCTGATCTTTCGAATGTTGTGCAGTGCAAATCTACACGCTCGAGTTGTCTTTGTGATGTGGTCTTTGAAGGACAGCTGTTCATCCAAAATCACTCCAAGATTCCTGACTGTAGGAGAAGGGGTGACTGTAGAGGATTGCAGCTGGATGGTGAGGTCGTGATGCACAGAGGGATGAGCTGGGATTACCAAAAGTTCTGTCTTGGCCATGTTGAGCTGTAGGTGATGGTTCTTCGTCCAAGTAGAGATGTCGTTCAGGCAGTCAGTTATGCAGGTAGTTACTGACAGGTCATCAGGGGGGAACGACAGATAGAGTTGAGTGTCGTCAGCGTAGCAGTGGTAGGAGAATCCGTGTCTGAGGATGATAGGGCCCAGGGAGGTGGTCTCTTTAATTGTCTGAAGACCCACACTTTTTTCAATGAGTTGAAACTAAAAATGTAATATAATAATATACAAACTAAATATGGTAAATTATTTGATATTACAGACAAAGTATCATAGCTAATCTTGAGGATTTAATCCGAATGTACGGAGCTAATTTTTTAGGGCAGTTGTTAGAATAAACCTTTTCTATTTTTACCCATTCCTAATAGGGACGTTTCATTAATATTCATTAGCTTTTATTTTGGCTAAACTGAATTTATTGGAACACAAGTGTTCAGTCATGGCATGGTGTTGATGACGAATGCTACTGCTTTCCTTTAAGGACCATCTGCGCTCGACACCTTTTTTTTGTAGAAGCACTCAGACATAACATGTCTGTGTGCTCGGTCATTATTCGAGATATGGAAAATAGATTTGTAACCCTTTTGACTAGAAAGCGTAGGGTGCTTTGTCTTTATTAACAATTTACTAACACACTTCAAACTGAGGCTTTCTATGGGGATTTAAATGACAAAATTGAGCTGTTTAATTGAATTAGAACTCTACAAAATAAATACATTTTACTTGTTTGCTTCACAACAGACTTGAAACTCAAACAGGATTAAGCATCTCTTAAACTCCTCTGAAGCCAGTTCTCTGCATCGGCCTGGAACAAAGCGGTCTCTTTTTCCCTCAAACAGAAATTATAAATGTTAAGAGGTTTGAGAGCAGGTCGCTTTGATTAATCGAGCCAGTTGTAGGTGACTGTGGGGTTTAATGTAACAATCGGACAGTCAAGGCCATATTGAGCAGATGGTAATGAATCATACTCTAGCGTGCGCTAAAATGCATCTGGAGAACCTATAACGATTTGTTTCCCAGGGCCCCTCCCTCTGGAAAAAGAACTTAATGCTTCTAATCAGCAGAATGCTCAATTTGAGGACACTTTAAATGAGCTTATTCACTAGAAAAAAAAGAGTTTAGTTACTTATGCAGTGGAAGGATCACTGTACTAACATTTTGAGCAATTTTATCTAAAGAAAAGAAATTCATGGACAAGCCATCGCTTTCCCTGAACCTCCACCTTTGTCAGCAAAAAAAAGAACCTGTCTTAATCCTCTGAAAGAAGCTCTTTTCCTTTGATACGCTCTATGGTGCACGTTGAAATAAAAAAGGTGTTTGAAATACAAATGCATCAAACTAAGTGCCTGACAGCAGGGCATATTTATATATCCTTTCAATAACTGTGTCCTTTAAGTAAAGTGAAAATATGAAGCTGAGGAGGGAGCGCTGCACGGCTATCGCTGGCACAAGCCATTAATTTACAATGCTCAGAAGAGAGGGGTGACCTTTCCACGCTCAAGGTAGAGACGAGAGATACAGACAAATGAGACATGAGAGAGAGAAGGGGCAGGCTGATTGCTTTATGGGCATTAAAAGTTTTAACCCCAGCTCTCCTCGTCGACTTTGTAGACTATAGATGTATGCTCTGGGATATTTTTTTCATAAAGTATGTTTTAGCTGAGAGCCATTTGTCAAAAAGGAGGAAAAAAGTGGGATTTTTGGAGAGCAGAGATCACACGGGGATGAACGGCGGTCCCTTAAGGAGCCCTGATTATATTTAGGAACAGTTTAAAGTCTCAAGATAATTTAAACAAATAAAAAAACACACATTAGTCATGGTGATCAAAAACAGTAAATGAAAAAATTTTGGGTTTGTTATTTTGGCCATTTTATCATGTGTATTAACATGGGATTCTGCTGACTTCCTGTCCCAGCTTCTAGCAATTAATAGATTGAATCTGTTCCAGACTCAATAAGAGGGAAGTTGCTGATTGGTTTATTTTGAACATAAACTCTGTTACTTTCATTTGGGTCAAGAGTCGGTGCAGGTGTGCTAATTTGTTGAAAAAAAAGCACACAAAAAACCCATTAGGAATGAATAGAGAGAGCTTGAAAATATTTGGAAATCCTAATAATTTAGATTCTTACTCAAGAACAAAGAATTGTAAAGGAACAATCAGAACAAAGAATTCTTTAAAAAAAAAGTTTTTGCACAAATAACCCTAATTTAAAAAAACATATTTTTAAGTTAAAGTTTTTTTTAAACAAGGACAATGTTTCTATTGTATGAAAATATTTTGCCAATGTTTTAACACAAACAAAACTCTGATATAACAAACATGATTTTAGTTCAAATCAATCCAATATATTCAAAGAATACTTTAAAAAAAATATTTTGTATGAAAACATTGATGACATATTTTACTGAAATTATTATTATTATTTATAGTATTATGATTTCGATTAATATGATTATTATTAATATTATTATCATCAGATTTTACGGTTATTTTACAATTTTTAAGAGTGTTGCAAGTCTTTTTTTACTTCACATTTAATGATTCTATTTTCAATATAAATGTCTTTGAAATGTTTACATCGTTAAGTGACCAATTTAAAATAAACGTGTAACAATAATTATCAATTACATTCAGAAGAATATCTTTTTTTATGTTTTTGCAGCAGTTTAAAAAACAGCAACACAAATTTCCCTATTTAGATCGAGCTATGTTTTCTTTTTTCTTTTTGTTCTTAAAGAAGAATACCACAAATTTAAGAATCGAGAACTCTGCAAAGAACAAAAGTAGGGCTAAACTATTTCTGCCGTCGATTTAAGGAAGTTCTGAAGTTTAAGTACTCTTAGCATTGAACAGTTACCCAAGGTTCCATCATGTATCTTTCAAAAAATACAGATTTTCAAAGTTGTGATGTTCTTTTTGAATCCCTCTGTATGTTCACCTATGTGGACGTTAAATCATTTTCTCATCAAACAAAGCCGAATTTGAATACTAGTCCGAGTATCTGTTTCTGCCAATAAAACGGAAACTCCTCGACAGAAAAACAGCAGGTCCGTGGTTTTACAGCTCGATAAAATAAAGTATTTGTATATATCAAGCAATCAAAGGCTGTAAGGTTCTTCAGCTTACAGTAGCACTTTGTCCTGCTGCATTACTTCCCTGGAACAATCATTTAAAATGGGATGTACTGCATGTCACGTCAGAAGTATATCTGCTGTACGTTATGTTTGGCTGGCTGTATCAAGTGTCTTCTGAAATGCGCTGAAATTACAACATTGACTACAGCACATTCAGAGTGCGCTCTAATTGGCTCAGGGTTTATTGAGCGTGGTCCCCTTGCTCTCTCCTCTACGGCGGTCGATTCCTCGGCTCACGGTCAAAGACCTGCGCGCCTCTCTAAATCCACATCTCGACTTCATCATGACGGTTTCATCTGAGAGTCATAATGACCTGAGAACAGAGCTGCGCTGATAGCACTAGTTTCGTCCTGAGTCACTAAAGATAAAAAAAAAACTCTTTCGTGCTGCACTTCCCACCAAAATATGTATATTTTATCTGCATATTTAAACAAATGTTTATTTTTTTGATACTTTTCTTGATAGTCTTGTTGGGTCATATTTTTGGAGGCGGGGTTAAGTGTGAAGGCAGGTTCATTTGCTCTGTTTAAGAGATTCTAGGTGTTGAAAGGTTCTAGTAGACTCTAGGATGAGAGCTTTAGGGGTTCTGAGCTCTCACAGAACTCACACACAGCGATAACTCGCTGGAAAAGATATGAGAAAATACGTTTTAGAACTGCTTTTTTTGTTTGTTTGTTTTTTGCACAGTGACATGACCTCAACAGATGTTTTGGAATATGGATTCATAAACTTTTTTTTTTTTTTTACAAATAGTTTAAAGGTTTTAATTTAGTGCTTTTTATTGGTTGAACAATCTGGGGCCTTTTTTGATTAAGTTAATGTATGCACTTATTTTAAAAATGAATGAAATTGTATTTTTAAGGTAAATCCATGAACAAACATTTCTTTTTATGCTTTGAAAAAAAAAAATATATATATATATTCACACATTTTTACTTTTTTTGTGGCCATCTTGTATTCAGAGATCATTAATTTGCAGTTGGCATCACGGTGGCGCAGTGGGTAGCACGGTCGTCTCACAGCAAGAAGGTCGCTGGTTCTAGGCTCGGCTGGGGCAGGTTGGCATTTCTGTGTGGAGTTCTCATGTTCTCCTCGTGATCGCGTGGGTTTTCTCCGGGTGCTCTGGTTTCGCCACAAGTCCAAAGACATGCGGAATAAGTGAATTGAATAAGAACAATTGCCCATAGTGTTAAAGTGTGAATGTGTGTGTGTGAATGTTTCCCAGCGATGGGTTGCGGCAGGGAAGGGCATCCGCCGCGTAAAACATATGCCAGAGAGTTGGCGGTTCATTCCGCTGTGGCGACCCCGAAAGGGAATAAAGCCGACATGAAGATGAATGAATGAATAATTTGCAGTTACAACAACTGGCCACCGAATGTGATTTGATATGCATATACATCATAGAAACCTTTGCATTTAGGAGAAAATGATATTTATAAAGCCATCCTCTGCAGTGACCACTATGCATCAGAGGGTTAAAGATGCGAAAGAAGACAAAAATATAACTCAAATGTAAATGGGAAGTATTAATATCAGATTTCCACTATAAATTTAGCAGAAACTCTCTTTGCGTATATGGATACATCTCCTTTAGCCATGGGTTATGGCTAACCATCAGTGTCAGAAGCTATGCAAAACTATTTTTAAAATAAAATAATTGCATATATCAATTTTCACAAAAACCTTTCTCACAGTTCTATCGATTACCTTACTCAGACTAGAATTTAACTTATGATGCCAGTTTGACACAGTCACACACATATTTATTTATTCACATTTTTTTTCATTATTTTAAATATCACAAAATGAAGATATTATTTGGAATTGTATGAACTTTTTTACGAATTTCCATTGAAAACAAAATGTTGCGTATTGTTATGTTTGTACTGGAGTATTGTATTTATAGTAAACTACACAAACGTCTATTTTTTTATGGGCTGATTATCCAGGATTGTCAAACAGTTTGTGCTTACGGTGCCTTAAAGATTGCTGTGGTGGTTTGTAGCAATTATTAATATGATACATTCCTTTCCTAAACTTGGAAAAGTGTGATTTTCAACTGAGACCCTTGTTAACATAAGGTAGCTGCAATTAGCATCTTCGCATTATTGTCTGTGCTTTGAACTCAATGTGTATTTTTCACAGTTTACGGCACTTCTTCGGGTTGACGCTATGTTCCTGTGAAATCTCACGTCTGTCTTTCAGCAAAAACAAGTTCTGTTTCACCTCTGCTCTGAGATCTCACGTTATAGTTTTAATGGATATGGGTTTGTTCATCTGATCCCAGAGAAACCGGCTGTGATTATAGACTATTTTACGTACAATAGAATTCTACTTTGAAACTACATTTTCATTCTTTCGCAAAAAAAGTTTGCAATATTTTTTCCAAACACTATATTTAAAACAGCTGATATTTTTCCATCCAACTTGAAACATTATATTTTTTCATCTAAAACAGTACATTCATAACTTTCAAGTTAAACCGATTAAATATGTTTTATTAGCAATAATATTGCCTTTTATTTAAACTGTAGCTCAATAGGAGGGCCAATACCGGATAGTGTATTTTAATATCAGGCATTATGGTGATATTTGGAGTGCCGAATGTTTTCTGAGGTGGTACTTGATAAAAAAAAATGTTGGAAACCACCGGTCTAAATTATTTTTTCTACATTGCACGTAAGTCTTGAAGCATATTGTTTCGTTCTAGTCTCAATCTAATGTATCATTTCAGAATGACTGCTAGTGAAGCAACAAAAATAAAAAAATGTCCGAAGAAAAAGTAAAGTACTTGTGAAAATATTTACTTAAGTAAGAGTTAAAGAAACTGCTAAATTATATACTTGTGTAAGAGTAAAAAAGTATATTAACAAAATGTACTCAAACACTTAGTTACTAGTTACTTTTGTTCTGAATGATAAAAATCAAAAACACTAGCTATTACATAGTATTTTCTAGAGATTACTTTAGTTTTATTTTCCTAAGGGCAAAATAATGTATAATCGATTGCAAACTATAATCAAACCTTCATTGCAAAGGCAAAACATGCAACAATTCACATTTCACAGAAGACAAGGACCGAGAAATACATGTTTATCTTATTTATCCCTCTCTCTGCTGCATGATTTCTGTGCGGTACATCAGCACGCTACAGTCTGCAGCGAGGACGCTCTGCATCTCCATCATCGACTCGAGGAGCTGCAAACTCTCAGCATCAGCCTCTTCAACACTAGTGATGGGAAGTTCGGATCATTTTACCGACTCGGATCTTTGAGTCCCGTTCAGCAAAATGAACGAATCTTTTTTTCTAGTCATTTCGTTCATTTTAGTAAAATACCAATAAAATGTGTGTTTCTTCCCTAACATGTTTATTATATACACAAATGCGAATCACACTACAAATAAGACAAAACTATAATGCTAGAAGACAAAAAACATATTTTAATTAAGCCTACCTGAGTCTTTTAGTCTGATTCAGCTCAGCTCTGATCTGTGTTTAGGTTAAAGTCTCATTCGTTCCTCACATTTCTTCTCTCTGATGGTAACGAGTTCAGTCCGGCCCCGGGGCCTTCTGTCACGTGACGCTCCTAATATTAACCAACACAATATGAGCCGGAAACAGAAAAGATTCAATCTTTCCTCGAGTCCTGCGGCTCCTTTAGTTCTTCTGTCATGTGACGCTCTCTAATATTAACCAAATGCAGTTTGAGCCGGAAACAGAAAATGACAAAAGGAGCCGGAGCACTCGAACAAATAGAACGAATTTTTTAGGTTTCCGGCTCGTGACGCTCCGTAATGTTAACCAAATGCAGTTTGAGCCGGAAACAGAAAAGATTAGTTCTTTCTTTGAGTCCATCGGGTTCTTTCGTTCTCTCATCATTAATGATGAGCGCGTTACGCTCAGAAAACCAGAAGAATGTTGCGCATGCGTCACTGAACGAATCCCTCTCCGACTTGATTCGTTCCTACGGAGTCACATTAAAGAGTCGTTCAAAAAGAACGAATCGTTCATGAATGACACATCACTACTCAAAGCCTCCAGAGACTCACTAACATCAAAAATAGCTTCGTTTAGGTTTATTCCATCATATTAGTGATGGGAGAACACAGCTAAAATGTAACTAAGATGTAATTCAGATTCATAGAAGTAAAAGTACAGCTATTTAACAGAAGATTTACTTCAGTAAAAGTACTCTTTAACTAAATTTTTAAAAGTACTCAAAAAGTAGAAGTCACCCTAAAAAAATTCTCAATTAAATGTAACTAGTTACTTCCCACCTGTGCACAAGACAAACCTAAAAAGTGTGTTTAGTTCAATTTTGATCATATGTAATTGTAACCATCCAATCACAAGTGGTCTGGTGGATAAATGTGTATAAATTATAGATGTTGCATCTCTAAAACTTCCTGTTTTAGATCTACAGAAGGACCGATACAATATATTCCCCTTAAAGTCATATCAGAAACATAAAACAGCAGAACCTTCGTAACTTTTAATAACGTCCTGAAAGTTACTTGAAGTTTAGGAACTTGTCACTTTCAGAGGACTTTGTAAAAGTCACAGGGACATTGTCTTCTACACCTTCATCCAGAACAAACAAACAAACAAACAAATAAAATGTAGATGTGTTTAATTCAAACACAATGAAGTTGAATTATTATTTTGAACAAGCTAGACAGGATAAATCAATTGCACAAGCACACCCCGTCTCTGCTTAACACCAGCAGCCCAGGAAACCTGATGATGAATTCAGATGAAAACAGGATTAATGCGGAAACCTATTAGTCTTTGCTGACTATTTATTACATTTTTCTTAATCACGTTTTGGCGCTTTTCAAGGCTTATTCAAATGAGACGATCAAAAGTGATTCCTCACAATCATTATAGCTGAGTTAAACGTTAAACTGATCCTACATTCTGTTACTTTTTGATTTCAGTGAAGTTCTTCATCTTTCTTTTTCTAAGATCATCCACATTAAGCTGTTTCCTACAAACTTCATTAAAGGCGACCGATTGGATCATACAGGTTAAAAAAGAAGATTGCATCAATAGTTAATTCAAATTCAAAGCTCTAAATGTGTGTCTTAAAATAGTTAAGCTACATGCTTTCACATTTTATCTAGTAGACATTTTTTCTAGTCTCTGTCTTTCTCGCTTTCCCTCTCTCTTTTTCTTCCTCCTCTTTCTTTCTCTTTCTCCCATTTCAATCTCTTCCTCTCTCCCCCTGTCTCTCTTGCTTTCCCACTCTCTCTTTCTCTTCCTCTCTCTCTCTCTTTCTTCTCTTTCTCTCCCTTTTTCCTCTTCTTCCCATATCTATCATTTCCTCTCCCCCTCACTGTCTCTCTTGCTTTCCCACTCTCTCTTTCTCTCCCTCTCTCTCTTTCTTTCTTCTCTTTCTCTCCCTTTTTCCTCTTCTTCCCATATCTATCATTTCCTCTCCCCCTCGCTGTCTCTCTTACTTTCCCTCTCTCTCTCGCTCCCTCTCTCTTTTTCTTCCTCTTTCTCCCTTTTCTCTCTCACACCCTCCCCTCTCTGTTTCTCTCTCTCTCTCTCCACCCTCTCTTTCTTTCTTCCTTCTTTTTTATCTCTCTCACCCTCCCTCTCTCTTTTTCTTCCTCTTTCTCCCTTTCCTCTCTCTCACTCACCCTCACTCCCTCCTCTTTCTATTTCTCTCTCCCTCTCTCTCTTTCTCTTCCTGTCTGTGAAAACGAACAGATTCTTTTTTATGGCTGAAGATAAAACTGCAAGGAATTACACACCTGCGTCTTTTGCTAGTTTTGAAAAGGTGCTTTCAAACATGGAGGAAATGCAATCCAAAACGAGAAATAGACTCTTTCTCAACCAGGTAAAACAACTTTTATTTCTCAATCCATTTTTCTAATGAAGCTATTCCATTCTGATGACAGGGTGGGAGAAATATGCAGTAACAATGTGGATGTTTTCAACACTCTTAGCGTTCCAGGAACAGTCAGGTCTAAGAGCTTCATGAAGTTTGATCTCCATCACTAAAGCAAGGCCAGAATCACAATCACAGGGAAGAGTGAGGGATCAGCAAGCGACCAAGAACGAACTGTTCCCAGAGTCTTTATGCAGCTCTGCCAGGCTGATCGGAGGCGTGGCCATTGATTGGTTGATCTTCATCAGAGACTTCCTGGAGTTCCGCACAGAAACACATTCAAACACACCTCCACCTCCTGACTCGAACCTCAAGGGCTCCTAACACCAATGCTTGACTGTGGCACCCTAAAGTTATATCTCAAGCTATTTTGCCAGTTTCTATGTATTGACCATGAGGAAGACTGCACAGCATTTTACATTGTTATTATTATTTTCTTCAGAGATGCTGCAAAACAAACACTTTTTGATAGTTAAAAATACAGTAGTATAGTGAATATAGTGCAAAGTCTTACAGAGTGGAATCTGTTTTTTTCTTTTCTTGTGAAATCAGCTATTTCAATGCATTTGTAATGTAATATTTGAGAACGTATTTTAACACAAAATGTGTGTAAACCCTGTACAGTTGTAATGAAGAGTTTAACTCAGGGGTCGGCAACCCAAAATGTTGAAAGAGCCATATTGGACAAAAAAAACTAAAAAAAAATATGTCTGGAGCCGCAAAAAATTAAAAGCCTTGTATAAGCCTTATAATGAAGGCAAGACTTGCTGTATGTATTTATATTAGCTATTAGCTACTATAAAAATGACTAAATTGGCTACAAATACACAATGAGCCTTTATGATTAAATGTTTATTTTTCCTGTAGAGAATGACGAACGTGACTACTCTGTTGTACGATGTCGCCTCAAGTTTAACTTGATTACAATATTAATAAATTATGTTTCATTGCTTTGATGAAATCAAAGAAATGAAATAAAGAAATCAGATTTTTGATGTCATTTTTATTTTGAGGATTCCAAAAAAGATCAAAATGGAACGTGCGTAAAGCGCCCCTTATCCGAGCAACAAACAGAGCAATAAAATGATCCTGCCTTTATAAAAATAAAACTGCAGACTTTTGAAAAGATAAAAAATATCAAATCAAATTAATATAGTTTAAGTTTGATTTGATAATATCCCCAAGTGTCATTCCAAATATATACTGACAAAAATAAGAAATCACTTTAGAAAAACAGCCACTTTGTTAGTATATATTGTCTTCCCACATTACTCTTCTTGTTATTTGACAACTTCTCACTACAGAGCAAACATTCAGGCAATCTTTTCGCATTAGTGATGAACGCATATGATTCGGTCCAAGAAAAGTTGAATCCTCTGTTCTCCTCAGTTATTTTTCTCTTTTTCCCTGAGTTCTATCAGTTTCCTCTACCCGTAATTTTTAACTGCTGCATCATTGTGCGCATGTGCATAACATGAACCGCATCATTTTCCATCTTATTGAGTGTTTGATCGGTATCACGGTCTATTTTTTTATTGAAATAACACAAACAGCATTTTTAAACATGACCGTGAAATCTTGCTAATTTGTCCGTCTGATAAATCAAAACATCCCAGTTGAACCAAAATGACTAAAACTCCAAAATAATTTATCGTCATACATCGATATATGCAGCAGAACGCAGAAGGAAATCTCGATGGGTTAGGGAAAACCAACAGATTAGTTCAACATTTTTAAAGAAAAAATTCCGAGGCAGGAAAAACCGATAGAACACCTGCCCCCTGCCTGGCATCCCGCCCCCTGCTGATAGAAACGTGTGTCGCAGGCTACGATGCAAATCTTCGCTTACAGAAATGTTGAAGTTATTTATTCTACACACTTTTACAGCATTGGGAAACGTTAAGAATGTTTGTCCTCCTATAAAAACCCTATTAAAACAAAAAATATATTTACTTTCCCCATTTTTTTCCATTTTCAAACATTTTTGAAAAAGCTCCAGGAGCCACTAGGACTGCGCTAAAGAGCCGCATGCGGTTCCAGAGCCACGGGTTGCCGACCCCTGGTTTAACTAATACTCTAAACAAAACCAGATAAAGAATTTTTGTGTTAACCCTTTAACTGCCAACCAAACCAAATGGTTGAGGATATTTTGAATTTTATTTCACTTTTTTTGTTTAGAGGTTTAAAATCTAAGTAAAACAAACTTTCTGTTTCAAATGAAAAGATCAAATAGTTTAAGTGAAACCTCATCTTCAGAACAATAAAGATTTTTTTTATCTTTCAAATTCAATTAGTATGACAGTTAATTTTTTAGAAAAAAAGCTAGATCAAGCGATTGGTAGGCAATAATAAAAAATGATATTTATGACATTAGTTAAATTAGGAGCTGAGATATACAACAAAATAATGTTGTAATTGCCTTTATCTTGGTGTGCCAGTTAAAGGGATAAGCACAGCCTAATTTTGTACATCCAGGCTTCCGTACAAGCTTACATACGAGTCACTTACTGTACGTGACCCTTCTTCCCCAATCTGATGATTGCTTTGAACTTCAGCGGATTTTCTAGAGTAAGTCCGCAGCTTCAACAAGCTTAAATGAACCGGACTGCTGCCATGTGGTTCTTATAATGCATTTACATTAAGGAAATGTTATTGAGCCGCACTGCTGAAAGTTCACGTTGGGTGCATGAATGCAACCGTATTGAGCTGTGAGTGAGCTGGAAAAGATGCCAGCCAGACATTTCCTCAGGATTAAACATCCGTGTCCAAAGAGGAGTTCATTTACAGATTTAATAAAGAAAAAACAAGTTCACAGAACAGAAATGTGGTGAGAATAACAGAGTGGTCAAAGCGGAAGCTAGGCTGGACTAGACCTGGAGCACGACCTCCTCTTATATTACGTGATATAGACAAGGCAAGATTATTTGTTCAGCACATTTCGTACACAGTGTAATTCAAAGTGCTTTACATTGGAAATAAAGAGTGAAAAGAAAGTACATTTAATATAATCAAGCATAAAAAAGTAATATAAAATCAAAATGATTAAAAACTGAAAATGTAAAAACATTGATTAAAACAAAGATTAAGATGTTAAGAGGTAAAATAGTTGTTGGATGTTGGTGCTCAGTTGATAAAAGCACAACTAAACAGGAGAGTCTTTAGCCTGGATTTAAACGTGACTAAAGTGTTGGCACCCCTGATCTCCTCTGAAGCTGGTTCCTCTGTGGGTCTCAGGAGAACTAAAGGAGGATTCACCCTGAGTGGAATTAACCCGGCGTTGATCTCATTTATCTGATCTGAGGATCTCAGCTCTCTGTTTGGTGTGTATTCTCTGATCTTCTCTGTTAGGTGTTTAGGTGCTGAGTTCTGTTTGGACTTATATACGAGCAGCAGAACTTTAACATCTATTCTGAAGGAGAGCGCAGCCAGTGTAGAGACGGAAGAACTGGAGAAATGTGTTCTGAGTTTCTAGTTTTGGTTAGAATCGGATCACTGCGTTCTGAACGAGCTGGAGGAGTTTAATGGTGTTTTTGGGAAGAGCGCTGAGAAAAGCGTTCCAGGAGTCCAGCTGCTGGAGATGAACACAGGAATCAGTTTCTCTAGATCTGGTCTGGAAACAAAGCATCTCATTCTGTATTTTGGGCAAATGCTAGGAGCGCCAACCATCTAGGGGGCTCACGATTTGAAATAATATTTTTTTAAATACAGTTTGTATTAATGTATACATTATGCCAAATGAGAATCTTTATGCTTTGGAGTAAAAAGCCTCTTTAAATTTTGTTATCAAGCTATTTCCACAGACTGTTACGTGTTCAATCCTTTGTGATCGGCCCGCTACCCCCGCTGCAGAATCCGCTGCAGGATTGCTCACGGATCGTCAACGTGAAGCTCAAGCTTCAGAGAGCGCTCTCTACAGGCTGCAAGTAGTCAGAGCACGGTGGGTTATCGTTCATAATTCTAATAACAGAAACGATCAGAAAACACCCCTGAGAACTCGTGCTTGTTTTTTTCTGTCACAAGTGCGTTTTTGTTGTTAAGGGTGCAGCTGTGGGCGTCACGGTGGCGCAGTGGGTAGCACGGTCGTCTCACAGCAAGAAGGTCGCTGGTTCTAGGCTCGGCTGGGGCAGGTGGCATTTCTGTGTGGAGTTTGCATGTTCTCCCCGTGATCGCGTGGGTTTTCTCCGGGTGCTCCGGTTTCCCCACAAGTCCAAAGACATGCGATATAAGTGAATTGAATAAGAACAATTGCCCATAGTGTTAAGTGTGAATGTGTGTGTGAATGTTTCCCA
This sequence comes from Danionella dracula, assembly GCA_900490495.1. Taxonomy (NCBI): domain Eukaryota; kingdom Metazoa; phylum Chordata; class Actinopteri; order Cypriniformes; family Danionidae; genus Danionella; species Danionella dracula. The sequence continues at coordinate 241,263 of UELW01000766.1, read as the reverse complement.
GCAATGGGTTGCGGCAGGGAAGGGCATCCGCTGCGTAAAACATATGCCAGTGAGTTGGCGGTTCATTCCGCTGTGGCGACCCCGAAAGGGAATAAAGCCGACATGAAGATGGATGGATGGGTGCAGCTGTTTTCTGAAACAAACAATAGAATGCTCTCGCTCTTTCAACAGCTTAGAGGAATGTAAGCGTAGGCATTAAAGTTTATGAAGATAAACGAAAGACGATACAAAAAGGTTAAAAATGTTATCCAACAAATTGTTGATTTTGCATGTGGTAATCCACTTTTGTACCAACTGACAGTTATTTTGGTAAAAAAAATAGTTTTTTAAAAAGTGATAACTATATTGTAATAAATATACTTTACAATGGTTACATTTATAGCTTGCATTTTAATAAATGGTTGTTCATTTTTAATAATGTCATAAAGGACAAGCAAAAAAAATGTAATACGGTTGTTGTACTAAATGCGTTATGATTGTACTAGATGTTGTACTAGATGAATCGCATGTCTAGTTTCACTTTGAACAGAGTTTTGTGGGAATTACAGGCCAGACTTAACATTATTGCTATGAAATAATCAAAGTAATAGCGTTCATTTGAGATTAATTATTAAACATGAGGTTTCTTGCATGCAAACCAAGAATTTCCCTGTCAACTGGGTTTGATGCATAAGCATCAAGAGTTTATGTACTTAACTAAAATAGAAGTTCTGTACTAGCTACTTACTAGCAATAGTTAGATAAGAAAATTAAGAATCTTCTAAGAATTCTCCAGGTAGATGGAAGATTTTAAGGAGAGAATTCAATTACAATTCGTTTTTTTTTTTCTGGTGCCACATTGTTTCTCTAATCCTTCGGTTTTTGTTTTATTTTATTTTCAAATATTTTCTGTAAATAAACCACATTTTGATTTTGAAGTAATACCTGGAAAATGTTCACACTTTTTAAACGTTACCCTTTCCCCCCTGAATTAAAAAAAATAAAGATTGTAACAATTTAATACAAAGCACAAGATTCTTGTGGGCTGTTTAAATCATGACAAAGAGCCTATTAGATATTTCAAATCAGTTTGAGTGTTCTTCTGACTGTATTTAGAGTATGTTTGGGACTGTGTACCTGTATTAACATCAGGGTTGCACGCCTTCTAGAATGAACACGGCTGAATCGATTTGATTCCGTCTCCTCCGGCATTGAAAATGTCTCTGATTCTCCTCAGATTTTTTTGAGTTAACATCATGCTTGACCTCCAATAGCAAATAATCATCTGAAGGTGACTTCCTTTCACCTCTGAAATAAAAAAATAGAGCTCCTTTATGTCCTTTCCAGATCTACGCAGGAGCGCGTGGCCTCTGGTCCTGCTGGGAATAACTTGGCTTTTCCTCATGAGGTCGTCTGTGGGACTTTAGTGTGTCCTCTCTGGATGATCCAGAGACCAAGCTCATAATGCAACACAGTATTCAATCTGTGTGACCTCTGCGCAGCGGACAAGAGGGGACGGCTTTTGGGTGCAACTTCAGGTTTATGGGTCCATCTATCCGCCTGTAAAACTGACGCTTATTATAGAGGACACTTCATCTGCTCCTGTTGGTACTCTTTACTCTCCACTAGAGAGATGGATGAGTTCTGAGTTGGTTGCACAAAATAAAACAATCTTACAGAGTTAGTCGAGTGATTACTGGACTTTGTTGATATAAATGCTTTTGCTTACCCTGTCGATCACTTCCTCTGGTGGGAGTGTATACTACTGTAGGGGTAGCTAGCTGTTTCCTTTTCATATTTCTTTTTCAAATAATTATATATCTCCATTAATCTATTTTTTAAAGTAAAGCGCTGGGTTTTAGTGAAGTGTCGGTCACAAACGAAACGGTTTCTTTGAGCCGTCTCATTGGTCGTTGAGTTATCACCGAGGAATTACATTGTTCTTTTGCACCCTGATTTAATAACTTTAATCATTGTTCATTTGAACTCTACTACATTCTATAAACAATGTATTACTTTTTGTTAGAGGGGTTGTGGATTGCTGTTTGTTGTTTCATTAGCACTTCAGCTTTTTTTTTTTTTGAGTGTAGGTGACCAGTGGGCCAGATATGGAGTTAGCCATACCTGGAATTAGTGCTCTGCATGTAACCCATCCCAGTGTACACACACACACAGCAGAGAACAAACACACCGTGAGCACTCACCCGTAGCAGTGGGAGCCATGGCTGCGGAGCCCGGGGAGCACTCGGGGAACTGGTGCTTGCTCGAGGGCTCCACAGCTGTGATTGGTGAAGATAGAGAGCAAGTGTTTCATCACTCACACCAACTTCAACTCAGTGGATCTGGGAATCGAACCTGCAACCTTTCGATCACAAGTCGATCTTCTTGTCCACCAGATCACAACTGCCCTTTTTTGTCCTGGTAAGTCCTTAGCTGTTCCTAATTACATTTAATATGTAATTTAAGGTTATTATCTAGTAAGCGCTGAGCTCCTTTGCAGGATTTCACAAACCAGAATGTGTGAGTAAATGGTGACGTTGTTGAGCTGGAAACCTCTCTAGGGGCTCTCTCAAGCAAACCCCTGTGACTATAAGTTGGCTTGTTAAGTAGGTAAAGGAGATAAAATTGCGAAGAAGATCTTATCTCAGAAAATGAGCAGATAAAGAGCAAAGGAACACAATTATTATTAACTGACTAGAACAGTAACGAGAGATTTTAAGTCATTAAAAATGGTTTACTTAAGTTAAATGGTTTTATAAATACAGTAATTAATACTGTATTTGTTTAAAATGAGTTTTTATGTAATTGTGTGTCATAGTTAAATGTAAAATATTGTAGAATGTGAAAAATGTCAAATAAATAGTTTTTTTATTTTTAAGTTTTTTTTTTTAACTGGAACTGTGACCATGACCTAAAGTGTAAATACTTTTCAATATCAGAACCATAAACTGATCGGCTGTTAAATGAGATTCTGATCACGGACAGCATGGCTGAAGACACGGTGCATGATGACAGCATTTACTTTATAAGGCATTGATGACTTATAAGTCAAATCAGACGCTGTAACTAACTGCTTTAAAGGAAAACTTTTCAGTAGATGTGCACAGAGCTTTATTATTTATGATGGAGATTTATAAAGGGATAAAGATAAAACTAAATCTAACATTACTGACGTGAGCACTATTTCAAATGTATCTCCAGAACCTTTCAAGATGCAGAGTATGCGACTATCCTTTTTTTAAATAACCATTTACTATTATTCAGCTTTTACAAAGCACTAGATGTAACTGTTTTGGATAATTATTGGTTTGATTATCTTGTTGCTGATCGGATAGGCAGCAAATCATTTATACTTTAAACTTAAAAAGTGCAGGTATACATTATAATGTGTATATACATATATTCAGATGATAAACAGTGAAAATGACCACCACGGCACGTTTATGATCGTGACTCTTACGTTAAGGTAATCATACCACTTCATTGCCACTGGGTGGAGCCTTCACCTCGTAAATGAGAAAACAGTCGTCTAGGTTAGTTAAGTTCAAAAAAGTTTATCAAAACTTAACATTCCTACTTTATCTCAAGTTAGCTAATCATCTTTGTTTTTATACGCCCAAGGTTTTTTTATCACCTAAATATCTCCGAAATCTATTAAGCGAAAACATGTTTCTGTTTTAACACATTGTTTAACACAGTGTTAAGCACAATGTTAAACACAATGTACTTAAAGATTAGCATTTGATTTGTTGAACAATGTTTTAGTATCTGATGCGCTATAATTGTTAAAATCGTTTACAGTTCGTTTACAGATGGCAACTTATTTTTTTACGATGCCGCATCTGGCAACGCTGTAGGCTCTCGTCACCTTCTGTAATATGTATATTTTATTGCACCAAGTTGGATGAATAATTATTCTAATTTTTTATTATTTTGCCAGTGCACATATTTATTTTAATATCTCACATAATAATTGCCAGTTGTAGGTTTTAGGTACAATATCATTCATTCTAATGTGACCATTTTAACAGGGAGCTAAAGCACAGGCTCTTCCTCCCGGGAGGTTAGATCACTTTGATAAATTACTTTCACTGTCCTCGTTATATATTACAGTATATAACATGTAAGTCAAGGTCATTAAATTCACGGATACATTAGCTCTGTGCTCCACCTCTCCAGATTCTCTTGTAAAGCCTGCAGTTATTATGTAATTAATATATAATAATGATTACCGTGAGCACTGGAGCCTCATAATCCTCTGCATTACATGGTTTGCTTTGTAAGTGCAGCTATAGAAAGGTGTTTTTGCCGGCTGAAATGGAGATTATAGATGAGGTTGAAAAGAGCTTTTATTATCTTGACTATAGCTGGGTATTAAGGGCACCTTGGCTGGCAACGCTGCTCTGATTTTTGCATTGCACCTCAGTATATCACTCAAAAATGATGCATGATGTATAAAATATGAGTCAGAGTCTTCATTCTTCCAGGCTGATACAACAAATAGTGGTTTATTCTGTGTGTTTTATTTTGTTTTCATGGAGTGAGAAGTTTATGCTCATCCATGGATATAAACAGTGTGCAGAGTAAGCAAGAACTTTTGTTCTTACGCGTCAAGACAAAAATGTGTTTCTTGTGCAAGCCATCAATTGACACTAATTCATTAAACATGGGTAATTCACTTAAACTGAATAAAAACGTGCTTTTCTTTAACGTATAATCAACAAAAAAAAAGTTATTCTTTCTGCAATGCATTACTTTTACTCAATCCTGAAACTAGATTTAAACATTGCACTAAACGAATAAAAAAAATATGTTGTTCTAATAAAATAAATTAGCAAATTGTTTGTTTATTTTAATCAAAGTACAACTTTGCTCTCTAATGCTGTAGTTGTATTTTTGTTTATTTTTTTAGTTTGTAGGCGGCATAATTAATTAGATAAACTTTTCAGAACATTTAGAGCATACTGTTTGAAAGCATTTGACCATTTGAAAGCAATGCAATTGATTTTTTTACTTTACAGCCTAATTTCCAGGTGCAATATTAATAAATTAGTGTTAGAATTGTAGTAACTGTAGTATTAGATTAGATTAGATGCCTTCAGGGGAGCTTATTTCTCACAAATTAATAAAACATTGTTTCAAACCTAAAAGCAAAAATTAAATCTGGGAGCCTTATAATTAAACGCGTACATGTTTGCGTCTCTCCTCTCATCAAGCTGGTTGGATTCTATGCTGAGAACACTAAATTCACTTGATGCGACCTTCCACTCAGGTGTCTGTATTGTAGGATTTATTATTTCAAGTAACTCATATTTTTCACAGTTCATACATTATTAAAAAGTTAAAAAAGAAACCCCTCAACAGGCACAAAAAAAAGAGTTGGTGGACATGTCTAGCTTAAACACAGATCATCACCATTCATCATTATTACTGAATACAGTTTTATTTATTTTTGACTTTAAACGTTTCTCTTAACTAATTAAGTGAGTAACCCGATTGAGCAACAGATAAACACATTTAAAGATAGAATAAGAAGAGAAAGCAGGAGAGGAATTTTGGACCCCAAAACACAAAATTTGGGACTGACTGTCATCATTGATAATATTTTTCTCCATATTGGTTTTAAAGTTAAGTACAAGTTTTGTAAACACAGTTTTTTAATCCACAAACACATTTTTTTTCAAACAAATCACATGTTCCTTCTAATATCGAGACTAGCATAAACATAGAGGACGGATTCTCCACCCCAAAATTTCGTACAATAAACACTTACCCTGATATTGTTCCAAATAGGTTAAGGCTTCTTTCCCCACTCAAATATCTCTTTTTGGAATAGAGGTTTGCCTTATTGACCGATTAAATACAAAAGTATTTAAAAATACAACCAAATCTGCTATTGCGTGTTAGATGTGAATTTAATCTCTCAATGATAATTTTTCTGTGTGTTCCGATAGCAAAAGAAACTGATTAAAGACTTAAATCCACATTATCATCTCCTCGACTTCTCTTTTAGAAAAGTTTGAGCTCACCAGCGCACCTGTTTACATCGTGGCTTTACACGTACACAGCACATCGTCACCGGGAGGGGACGTTTACGGGATGGAGTATCTCTTTAATTAGTGTGATCAGGTGTGTTTCATGATGCTTAAATGAAAAATATAGGGCTGCGGTTTTAGACACTCCTGATTTAATAATAACAATAGCAACGGCCGTGATCTGAGTCTGATCATAGATTTAAATCTGGATGCAGTTTGTGACCGACGTTTTGTAATAACTCTGATCAATAGATGCCATCTCTCTCACAGATGGCCCCGGAACGCATTAGGATGATTAGATCATGTATGAACACCTGCTTACAACAAGCCAGGAATAGCAGCCATGGTGAATGTAATTAAATGTGATTAAACTCTTTGTTTGAAATGATATAGTTAACATCAATGTAGATATAGTGAATACATGATTTCAACTCGGACACTTTATGAATTAGCCAACGCATTTTGGTTCAATTAAAATCCTGCAGCATTTTTAGCTTCAAGACACTGCATTATTTTAGTAAATATTTCGCTTCACGGTGCTTGTTATTTCACTACACTAGGTACTGAAAGACCTTAAATATGTACTAAAGGGTGAGGGATGAGAAAAAAGAAAGAGGAAAAGATAAACTGCATAGCAAGGCTTAAATCCATCCACTGCTTCTGTCAGGAAGTAACTGATACAATGTTTAACCTGTAAATATTTCAATGCTTGCACCGCTGTGACACAAACAGAGTCGTGTCATGATGTTGGAAGGAGCCACTGTATTTCACCAGTTCCTCCAATTACAGACTGTGCTACTTTGACATGGAAGGTTACAGAAGCCATGCTGTAGATAGGTTCCATTACTTTAAAATGAATCGGAACGTTCTAGCCTTGCTAGTCTCGACTAACACTTCCCATATCTGCTATGATCATTCAAGGCCTGTTTGGAAACACACCAGAAGAAGCTCTTTAGTGGGATTTGTCTTCTGAGAGTCAGTGCCTTTACAGCAGAAGACTCTCGTTATTGGAAGTCGAGTCCTTATAGTTTGTACCGAAGCTCTCGTTCGTGTAGAGGGATTAGTTCTGTGTGTCATGAGAGTGAGAGAACAAAAATAAATGAATTGTCTGCATCACTGGTGGTTTTAGTCTACCATCTCAGCACATCTAAAGGTGAGCAGTTCTGGGATACATGCGATGCATTGTTGTTGAGGTTCGGGTGAAAGATGAAGCTTCACCATCGCTTCCATTTCTTCCCTCGGCAGAGAATATAAAGATGAGAATTCCTCACGAAGGAAAAAAACTGTTTCGTCATGATGCGACCGAATCACAACCACTAAAAGATTGTGGAACACCTTTCTGGTAATCTTGCGCGAGCGATAAGAGGAGCTTAGTACTGTTTACAGTATCGTGTACAGTTCTACGTCACTTTTCGAAGACTTGTCAGTGAATCTGAGTCAACTCTTTCTTTTTAAAGATGATAACTCGACACTCAAATACTTTTCCAGAATAAAGCTCCGACTGGATGCTACTCAGACTTAAAGCTGTTTGTTACCCACAACACGACAGATTGTTTTCAAGGAGTCTGAATAAAGGTGATTTAAAACCTGATTTGTTTGTGTCTGTATAACTTTGAGATTCATTATAAAAGTTTAGAACAGATGAACGTAGGGGAAACATCTTTCCTCAAACCCCTTTCTTGAAGAATACTAAATTTGTACCATTTAAAAAAAATCTTTTCAGGGATTGATTTCAAACATCAGTGCACTTTAAAGCGTAGAGTTGTTTTAAGGGTACAGTAACAAATTCCACTATTTAAACACGTTTTTATTATGTCGGAGGAAAAAAAAGCCCCAAAAACACGTACAAAAACTCCCAACAAAGAGAGTCCCCTGTGAGGTGGATGCAGGGGGTGCATGATACCTCAAAGAAGGGCATCAAGCTGGGCAGTCTGATGTTTGATGCTAACCATCTGATCACCATTCGGCCTGTTCGACTAAAAGAGCCAGAAAATGCTGTTAGTTTTCTAAAATTTCCAATGTTTTGCCAGCAGGTGCAGAAACTGACATCTTGGATAATTCTATGACTTTTCACATGCATTATACGCTCCGCAGAGCGCTTACAGAATTCAATAAGTGCTGCTATTATTTTATAATCTGCAAAAGCGCTAATGAATCATCCCGTCACTCTGCTGTGGGTGATCTCTGTTTTTCAGGAGAGGGATTAGGCGACTCTGAAAGGGGCCTGTCGACTCAAAGCAGTAATTAAGATCCAAACCTTCATTGATCTTCTCGTTCTCTCCTCCTCTTCACTGCTAAATAAATAATGTAGCTCCAGTGAGCCGCTATTAATTGGACTTCTCTTGCGAGTGTGTGGGGGCTTCCTTTGACCTTTGTGGGGGGTGTGGTACAGTCCCATGACACAGACACCCAGGCAATTAGGCAAGCAGTGGGTTTGATGGCAACAGTGTGGACTTCTGTGCTGCTGGTCAGGAAAATAATTTAATATTTGGCTCATAAATAGATCAACTGGTTAAATATATCTACAGCTCATTAAAATATTTGTGACACATTCCTCCGCAGCTCAGGAATGAAATAGCACCGTACGCAGTATTTAACTTCCAGGGTGCCGTAGTTCAGATCAAATAGTATGCCTGATTGTGTTTAATTAGGGTTTTAAATTGTATTTATTAAATTCAGTCACAACCAAGTTCATTGTTTATAATCAACAGAGTGCTTTAAATAGTTCCACAAACTGCAAACAGCAACAATTAAAAGTGTATTTAATGTTATAACAACAAAAACATCTGGATAATTTTAGGATTATTTCTTGATTTGGCTTGCTTTGTTTGTGATTGTATAATTTGGTTTCCTTAATCGTTGGCAATGCATTTAATTAGTTAAAAAATCATTGTATTGAATTGCATAGGCTTGCCTTGTGTTAGCCTTGTTTTTGTCCCGCCCAATAAGGGACTTTACTTTGACTCACCTTGCCATGGTTTGCATTATCTTTTATAAGTTCCTGTTTTATCCTTACTTTTGCTTACCTTTACTTGTCCCCCCCCCCACACACACACACACACGCTCACCAAAAAAAGGTTTGATTGACGAGTTCTTTCCCTTACCTTCTCTTGACTTTATCTTTGTTCCACCAATTGCTGACACTAATTCACTCACCTTTTTTAACTTTAATTTTTGAACTTATCTTATTTGCATTCCCTACTTTGACTCACCTTGCCTAGGTTTATATTTTGCTCTGCATGTTCCTGTTTTGATCTTTTGTTTGCTTACCTTTTCTTATCCCATTCCGTAGCTTTTTGTTCCCCTTAATTATTGACATTACATCAATTCACCTTGCCCTGGCTTACATTGATTCCTTTATGTTTGTTTTCACACTAAATTGCCCTGCCTCACATGGATCTGTATTCCCTAGTTTTTCACTACCTTGCCTTGTCGTCACTTGTGTTACCCCGATTTGAACTTTACAGATTTCAATGGTTTAAACAATTGTTCACATCTTTCTTCTGGCTCAGGCTTGATGTGTTTACCGTCCTCCTTATTTTTTAATTCACTTTAGCTTACACTTTTTGTGTAACTTGCCTTACGTTGTCTTGCCTTTGTTTTTCTGCATTTTATGTTACTATAGTTTTGCCATCGTTCCCCAGTTTTTCTTGTTAATTTGCAATGTCTTGGCTTACTTTTGTCATTGTTTTGAAATAAACTTCCTTCGTTATCTAAATTTACCTTGCTTAAGTTCCACTTTTGTTTACATTGCCTTGTGTAGAATTGATATTTTAGCTTTTCTTTTCCTCACATTTTAGCTTTTTTTCTGGGTGACTTGTCACGGTTATTCAGTTTTTTACTTTGGTCACCTCTCTGAATACCCCACTGCTTACAATTAGGTTGGTTTTTTTTTTGTTTTTTTTTTTCTCTTATTTTTAACTTTACCTTGGTTCATATTTCCTTGTCTTGGCTGTGTTTTTGTTTGTTTATTTTCAACTCTCTTTTCCTCTGGCTTAAATGTTCTTGTTTGTGGAATTGTGGATGTTTCTCAATAATTATCTAAACATCATCTCATTTTAGTTTAGTGTTAAACTGCATTTGGGTTTACATCTGTGTTATACAAGCTGATCAAAGTCAAATGCTGCAGATGCATTTACTAGATAGTTTTGTACGAGTCAAACCATCCATACTATAAGAGTTGGCCCATCCCTAATGGGTTAGAAATTATGTTTTTAACCTTTTAAAACCTAACTTTTAGTAACAGAGCAAATGATCCGCTCACTCCATGAAGAGACCATAGTTAGCGTGATGTTGAGGCATTGCGGTATTGAAATATTTCTAAAATCTGAGTGTTTAAGGGACTGTCTTGTAGATTTCCATTTCTGGAACGCAGGCAAGGTCTCAGGCTCTTACAGTGGCACCACAGCAGATGTTTTTCTGCCTTGCTGCTGTGTTATCCGGCGCTGTTGGGAAAGAGAAATATGATGGTGGGCAAAGTGAAGGGCACGGCTGTCTCGTCCCTCTGCTCCCTTCATCACTGGCTGCTTAGAGATTAATGGCGGGCTCGTAATGGACACTTTAAAGAGGTTTCCCCTCTATCCTATGGCAGCTTCATCTTCTTCATTCCAGAGTTAAAGAGACTGATTATTTTCCTTGGATTTTACATTTTTTTGTAAATTTACCTTACCCCAACCAGTAAGTTAATTTACTCATGTTCATATAGAAGTTTCTATAGTTTTGGATCGATTCATATTTTAACCCTATAAAGTATTTAAAAAGCATCTCAGCAACACTGTTGTAGAATTGAAGATCGAGGGCCACGCAAAGAAGTCCAATATCCACAAACCAAGAGAAAGGTCTAACTTTAATGACATAACTTTCAAAAGTTACAAAAAAAAGATTTATGGTTACAAAACTCCGCTTGCAAAAGCACGACAAAACAAATTCAGAATCGTCTTTCTGACGCACATAAAAATATACGTTGTACAGAGAAGAAAAAGAAGTGAAGAGCTGTGAGTTCCATATCTGCTGTCTTTTTGTAAAATACATCAGAAGTCAGCGACAACCCAACCACATCCTTATCGGCTGTACACCACCCAGGTCAGGGCTGGTCAGGCTAAATCCACCATACGCTGTCCTTATCTGAATGTGGTTCCATCCAGAAGCGGCGTGTCAGCCACAGAGACATTTTTACACACTCAAATTCAGCTGCTTCATAGAATGTGCAATTACATCAGAACTATTTGTAACATTCAGCAAATCAATGGAAGGCTTAATGACACATATATCGTCTATTCCAACAATTTGTTTGTTTGGAGTTCATTCATTCATCTTCATGTCGGCTTTATTCCCTTTCGGGGTCACCACAGCAGAATGAACCACCAACTCTCTGGCATATGTTTTATGCAGCGGATGCCCTTCCCTGCCACAACCCATCGCTGGGAAACATTCACACACACATTCACACTTTAACACTATGGGTTCTTACTCAATTCACTTATTCCGCATGTCTTTGGACTTGTGGGGAAACCGGAGCACCCGGAGAAAACCCACACGATCACGGGGAGAACATGCAAACTCCACAAGAAATGCCACCTGCCCCAGGCGAGCCTAGAACCAGCGACATTCTTGCTGTGAGACGACCGTGCTACCCACTGCGCCACCGTGACGCTTGTTTGGAGTTCTCTGTGCATAATAAAGCTGTGTGAAAAAGTGTTTGCCCTCTTACTGATTTCACAAAATATGGAATTAGTTTTAAGATCAGACACAATAAAGGTGCCATTATATGACAACAGGACTTTTCTGAAATTCCTGGCATCTTGAGGTATTGTTCCCTCATCAATAACATGCTTCAAGTTGCATTCAGACTATTTCACACATGTTTGAGCAATCCTTTATTCCTTTTTTTGTAAGCTGAAAACGGCTCGTTGTTCCTAACCATGCCCAAGTTCTTAGCCCCACCCACTGACCAATCAGATTAATCCCTAGTACAGCCCCTCTCTATGATAAGCAGGAAATGTAGTTTGACCAGACAGTGTGAGAGCAGCAGACCCGCGCTGGATAAATAATGCTGAAGAAGTGTGTTTAGGATGTCCGGAGCTAAATGTTTTTTTTAGGATTACCAAAGAATGAGGTTATTTGTCAGAAATTGATCACTGAGCAGCATTTCACATTTACCTGGTTCATCAATAAAAAACAGCTCGACAAAGGACTTGTAAACAAGGGTGGTTTTAAAAAATGTGTGCTTTTTCAACTGTCCCTTTTCATTGATTTGGAGATCCACACAGAAAGTAGTTTTTCATGTGCTATTTCTAGCATACAAGAATGAAATACGTAGTTTTAACTCTCAGCATCTATTAAGCCCAGCGCACACTAAATTACATTATTTCCTGAGTTAACTCTGCTCATAATTGTCTAGTATCGCAAGCATGGTTGGTGAGAAATGGAGAAGCGTCCTATGCGAGCTGTCCAAGTGTTTGTCCGGGATCTTTGAGCAACCTGGGCGAGCGTTCACGGTTTCTGGACCCTGTTACGTCACACATAGTCGGTGTCTGTCGATTATCTTGTTTTAAAACAACAATTTTTCGCGTCGCTCGTGGTGTTTGTTTTAACTGAATTAAAACTAACAGGAGAGCGTTGGTCAGTAGGGGGCGTGCTGAAAGCTCGGCGAGGGAGGGACCGGTGTAAACCGAGCATTTTGCCGGGCCAAAAAAAAAATAAGATCAAAGATGTTTTTTTTATGAAAAATATTGCATTTTAAAAATTATTAATAGTGCCGCGCTAGTATAGAGCGCTCAATTATTTATTCTATGTGCTTAAACAAGGGCATACGATGGGACCTTTAAAGTGTGACAAACATGCAAACAAAAAAAGAGATCCGTGAGAGGAAAACACTTTTTTCACTCCACTTTATAAAGTGTAATCAACCCAAGCGCCTCAATTCTATTGGTCACCAACACAATTACTACACATCGCCATCCTTACCAAGTTGTTTTGTTCATTTGCATTGTTGAACTGCTGCTGAGACGGATATTCAAATGTTATTCAATTTTGACTCTTGAGATTACATACATGTTCTCTCGGCCATTTGGCCGTTGTAAGAGGCTTTGCAGAGATTGCACTGTAAGCACAAACCACAGTGTTCTTCTCAAATGTAATCATCCAATCTTAAGCAATTCCCTCTGACCATCGACATCTTAAGCCTGGGAAAGAACGGATTTCGGATCTCTGGCTCTCATTAAGCTCAAATGGGTTTTAGCATGTACAAATCACACTTTTAAGAGTCCTGATATGTTCTGAACAGCAGGCTAACACCATTCCTACTCTATATATTCGTACGCAATTTGCATGACAAGCTAAGAAGCTTTAGTGCTGAGCGAGAGATAAAGCCGGGGAACAAAACAGTTTTATAACAGTCTCTAATGATGGAAGGAAAATGATGCGTGTTGGGCTTGTGTGTGCGTGCGTGCGTGTGTGTTTGTGTGTGTGTGTGTGCGTGTGTGTGTGTTTGTGTGTGTGTGTGTGTGTGGGTCTGCTGGAGCACACTTTCTTTGTTTAAAACCAGCTTAAATATTGTGACTAACGAAATGATTCTCTGGCGATTGACTATTTTGGGGATTTAAGTAAACTATTAAAATTATCACTAGATTCTTTATTTAATTATTTACTGAATCATATTTAATACAGACATTTTATGATTATTTTTTACATATAAATGTAATTCAATTTATAATCCAATATATAAGTTATAGACAACAACTAATATAAAACAATAATATATAAACAACAAGTAATATAAAACAATAATATAAAAACAACAACTAATTTTACTTTCACACCATTGTGCATAGCGTCGTGGTGGCGCAGTGGGTAGCACGGTCATTTCACAGCAAGAAGGTCGCTGGTTCGAGCCTCGGCTGGGTCGGTTGTTATTTTTGTGTGGAGTTCTCATGTTCTCCTCGTGATCGCGTGGGTTTTCTCCGAGTGCTCCGGTTTCCCCACAAGTCCAAAGACATACGGAATAAGAGAATTGAGTAAGAACGATTGTCCATACTGTGAATGAGTGTGTGTGAATGTTTCCCAGCGATGGGTTGCGGCTGGAAGGGCATCCGCCACATAAAACATGTGCCAGAGGAGTTGGCGGTTCATTCCGCTGTGGAGACCCCGAAAGGGAAGAAAGCCGACATGAAAATGGATGGATGGACCATTGTGCATCCAGCTAATAGACATGGTAAAAAATTCTGACGAATGACATTTATAGAAGAGCCTTCTTTGAGGAACTTCACTGATGTGTTCGGAGCGCATAGTTCCCTCTGGCTCTGCGGGAATGACGTGAATGAGTTCATCAAAGAATCAAACTCTGAGCCAGAATTCGCTTTTTCATGGGTCACTCAGCACCACAATGAAATCCAAGATGTCAAAACAAGCAAACTTGCCCAAGAAAAATGTCTAATAAAAAATATATTCTGAAGGCAAATCTGATGGCGCTCTTCCAGGCTCATCATGCACCATCTGAAGTGTTTGAGTTTGTGCCCAAAGGCTTCGCTGGCAAATTAAAAATCTATGCTGGGAATTGTTTACAGCACAACTATTTTGATAAACATTCTTATGCATGAGTGCCCATGCATTATTAACAAACAGTTTTGAGAAATAGTGAAACTATCACAGATTTATATCCTTGAGGTGATAAAGTTGTTAATTAAGTTTAGTCAGTCGCCAGTGTTTTTATCATTCATAAAAAGTTTCTTGTTAACTGTGTTAGAAATCAATGTTATGAATTATCTTACAATATTACTGCCTAAGAAATGTAAGGAGTTAAGTGAGTTTTTATACTTTGAGTTGTATTTAAAAAAAACAACACAAACAGAAATAGGACATTTCAGTGTCACAACATTTGCTGCTGTGTTTGTATTTATGTGGAGTTAAAATGTATGGTTTGGAGAATTAATAATGATAAAAAAAACAACAAAATTAATAATCTAGACGAAAGATCAGTAACAATTGCCCTCAATGAAGCAGTGAAGCAAGTCCTTTTAAAGATATCATCCACTAACGATAAAAAAACACTAAATAAATAAATAACAAACAAGTTTTAAGGTGATGGTTATGATAGATTCTTTACCTGTTATCAAGAAATAAATGAGAGTCCAACATAAGAAAGTGTAATACGAAACGCATCAGGGAACCAAAGCCTTGATGAACTGGGGACTGATGGGAAGTGGAGTCTTTTATGAGTCGTGAAGATTGGTGATTGGTTACTAACATAATGAAAAAAGATAATCAGTTGCTGTGAATTAAGAGATACTCAATGGTTAGGTGTGTGTTATACAGTTTTATGCACAACATGGAGCGCAATGGAGGGTGCTCGCCTTCAAGGAATTTTCCAAAACTCACTTATAAGTTGTTTGGATATTATTAGTATAAAAATATTATGTTATTGTTAAGTTGTTATGGTTTAGTTGTGATGTCGCCCACCAATCGCCCGTTGATGTTCAATGGTATTATGTGCAGTCCAATAATATACCATAATAAACGTTAGAGCCAAGGTGTCCTAAAAAATGATGTTTATGAAGTTGAATGTATATTAACAGAAGATAACCAGGGAGGATAAATGAATTAAATGAGAATATAATGAACCCAACCCTAACAATGATGGATAAACTTGAACTAAGGATGAATATATAAACAAGGCTAAAGTGAAAGTTCTTCACTCGGTTTCTTTCTATGATGGTTTTAGATCTGCAACTGTTGTCTTTATGCAAGTTTATTGTTTTGTTTGAGAAAAGGGCAGCCTAAACAAACAAACAAAAGAAACTCACAAATCTGAAATTCCTTAAAAATGTTATATTATTTGTTTATATTAAGTATTTGACCCATCAAGACCATAAATGCCCTCTTAATAACCTTCCAAAGGCAGTATTTATCATAAACAATAGTTTTGAATCACCTCAAAAGGTTGCGCTCAGCTACACAAGCTCTGTACCCCCTGTTCCTTCCACTGACATACTGACATGCAGGTTAGCGCACAGAAAATGCAATAAATACTTTCATCTTTTTCCAACGAATACTTTTGGTAAGCATAAAAATGTTCAGCTCCCGGACAAAGAGAATAGAATTACACAAACATGCATGAACCAATCTGAATATGACTTGAGGTGTGTTTTTGATGAGGAAACAATACTTAAACATTACACTAAACCAGTTTACACTATACAACAATATTTATTAAACCGTGTTAGGTTGATTGTTTACATGTTGGCTTTTATCAGAGTTACAGTCAGCATGAAAAAGCAAATATTGATATAACTTGAATCACTTGACATAATATATGTAACACATTTTTTTTTGTAACCTTGAGCTCAGAGTATTATTTCAATGCATCACGGCTCAGCTTAATGTGCAGAGACAAGTTTCCCAGTGTGAAAATTGTGCTGCTTATATAATGGCGTTGTTTGTAGGAGTGACTCATTGAAGGAAGTGTGTGAAACTATTCTGGGGTTTCATTTGCATTCCATTCATCTAAGACTCTGTTTATTAGAGAATTACTCTGTGTTTTGGTCAGTCAGTCCTCCAGATAATGAGGAGAGATAAAAACGAGAGTCGATAAAAATAAGTGTCTTGGTTGCTTTATTTCACCACAAAATCGATTTAAACCTGGCTTTTATAATAAGCTAGGGATTACTGGTCAGTTTAAATCAACAACTTCCTCATACTAATAAACTTTACTTTACAATCCCTAAGGTAGTATGATATGGCAATTCTATTTCTACCCCATAGAATTATATACTAAAAATTCATTTTTACCATACCTGATCCACATTAAGATTTTGTGAAGCTGCTTTGAATCAACTGCCCAAAAAACACATGATAAAAACATGTTGATTGACTGAGTGAACAAATAAATGAATTAACGAATGAATGATTGATTGATTGATCGATTGATTGGGAAACTGCACAGTGTTGCTTTAGTGTATTGGTTGACTTTTTGATCACTTTTCCTTTTTTTACAGGGCATTCAGCATGTGAAAGTACTATTTCTTTGTTTAATTTTAGGAAATGAAAATACAAATATCAAATGTTTTGATTATTTATACACTAAAAACAATAGATGAAATCTAACATGATCTCTTCCGTGATTGCGGTTTCCCGGTTTTGTACCATCCCCACTTCAAAGTGCTCTGAACCTAAATTAACATAAACAGTTTTTCACTGAAGAGCAAGCTTATTTTTCATTTTCAGTTAAGTTCTGTTAGAAGTAACAAGTAGTGCCATAGTGGCAGTTACAGTAGAACTCAAATCTAGCGTCCTTCGTGAACCAATCGTTCTCGACTCTTTTTGGGCAGTGAATCGTTCTTTTTTGGTGCATGCAGATTACACACTTTCTCATTTTTGAAATTTCTGATTTGGGATGAACATGAATTATGAGTTTTTCATTCGCGCAAATGAACTTGTTCATATAGTTTCTCTCTTGTATGCTAGAATCCACACACTATGAACCAGATGGAGTAAAGAGTAACTCTTCCGAGTCGCTCTTCGACCCACTCATTGCTCTTTTCTCTCTCAATGCTTCCCAAGGCACAAAGAACTGGATTCATTATGAAGTTCTTATTTTACTGAGGCACATCAACAAATGACTAGTTTGTGTTCATAAACATAGGACACAGGTAAGCAAGTTTATTCACCCAGATCTTTGTATATTATCATAACAATTTGCAAGTACATTAAGATTTTTTCCCCAGATGAATGATATAAATGAATCATTCAAATGATTCCTTTTTTTCAATGAACAAGAGTCAAAAGAACGAATCACCAAAATGAACTAGAAAAAACAAACACAAACACACAAATATATAAACACTTAACAAAATGATTGATTTTAGCAAACATTAAAAGTTATTTTCATTATTGAAATGTAATTCAAAAATACAAGGAGGCACAGAACAAACATATACACAAAGTTACTCAATTCTATGCAGCTGTCTGTTGAGAATTTTGTTTGTACTAAACTTTGCACATAGTTAACACAGTTTGGGTTCAGACCCGGATGGCTTTGTTGTTGCTCACATTCCGGCTCCCCTCAAACCTGAGTGCTTGCATTCTGACCAGTAAATGTTTGAACTGAAAAAAAGCTAAATTTCTGCTTCCAAGCCCAACGGCATTCTGACACCTTGAAACGATCCACACTTTCCACTAACATAAACCAAAATTAGAGTCATTACTAAACTGCTGATGTGCTTCATTCAGTCGCTGTGTTAAAGCGTGCCAAATTAAAGCTGTTTATTCCCAGCAGTCAAAGAGTACGTTCAGAATAAAACATCATATTAAAATGCTGAAGTAAAAATATATGGACCATTCCAAATGATTAAATGGTTATATTGTTGTTCCTCAACTCGTTGTGGATTGGCTCGCCATCGGACCCAGATTTGCATTTAGTCGTGATAATAATTAAAAATATATTTTCCATATACATAAACTCTTGTAACACAAGCTCCAAAATCACAAAATTATTTACTAATCAGTAGTACCAGACAGAATCTGTGACCACAGATATCCTCAGAAAATGGGGCTCTGCAGCCGAAAGCAAAAGAATTGAAGCAGACTTTAAAGACTTCAAACTATTTGTTGTTTTCGTCCATACATTTAAAACCCTTCCACTGATTTTTCTGAGCATGATCTCGATTCTAAGTAGATATCATGCAACAACAACAAAAAACCTAGATTAAAGGTTCCATCTGGAGCTGCTGAAGCGTGGGTGAAATATTGTAATCGAGCCGAGGTGTGTCTTTGAATTCAATTTAAATGAAAAGCAATAAGCGGGAAGTTCCCAGTTGTTTTTACTGCTACCATCAAAAACTCCTGCTGCAATCCCATATTCTCAATCACAAGACGTAACTCGAGAGAAAATCACAAAGGCAGAGATTTGACAGATTATAAGAACACTACGGAAGATACGCTGCATTTACATGAGAATCACACTACTCACATTCATACTTACTGTGCAGTATGTACTTCACCAACAGTTTTATTTGTAGCAGTTAGAATAAAAAAAACACAGATCCATCTGTTCCTAAATAGCAATTTACATATTCAACTTACATAAACCTCCAGCTGACCTGGGGGAGTGGCCTCTACATAATAACTGCATTTTAGACACTCGCTCACACATTAGAAGATCCACTGCTGGTCCCCTTCAGGGGTAGCCCATCCCAATGTCTACTATCTACTACTGATCACAACATAAATACATACAACTACGATCAGAGGACGTGGCCGTCCCCCTCAAAGCTTGGAGGCAGGGCTACGTAAATTTGGTCTAGGGGTGATGACTGCCTCTTAGTTTTATCGACACATAGGACCTGGGGCTGTAATCTAGTGAAGTGAAAGTGACCAGTCGGCCAGATATGGAGTGACCCATACCTGGAATTTGTGCTCTGCATGTAACCCATCCCAGTGTAAACACACAGAAGTGAACAAACACACCGTGAACACTCACCCGGAGCAATGGGCAGCCATGGCCACCCGGGGAGCACTCGGGGTACTGGTGTTCGCTCAAGGGCTGGGGGGGGGGGGTCCCCTTACTAGGAATAGTGGGTGCTCTTGCTCTCTGTCTTTGGGTCCCTTTTTCTGTACCACCTTTTTCATCTTTTCTCTCGCTTTAAGTATAGTATACTATATTAAAATTACATCTGGATTAAAAAAAAACTTACATGGACATCTGTGCTTATCGGTAACGTGACAGTGACATTGTCAACAATTAAAGGGATACTTCTCCCTAAAAAAGGAGCACTAATCACTTACCAGAAGTTGTTCAAACCCCTTAAAGGCTCTATTTGTTCTCTGAATACAATATTATATATTTTGGAAATGATCTAAGAGGACTGTAACTGCCCCATTTATGACACGTTGCTGAAATTTAAAGAGATATTCCACCCCTAAACCCTGCACCCCATCTCTACATATTTATCATTTGTTAATGAAGCTTATTATTGTAGTTCTCTTTTTGAGTTTTCATCTGGCACTTACATTTTTTTGTGAAGCTGCCTTGATGCTTTTTGCATTCAAATTTTTGCATGTAAATAACAAAAACATTAAAACCTGAAAGAAAACAAGCTGCTGTAGTTCTTTTGTAGAATCCTGTTGAACGATTCAGGCCTTCAATCAGGCGATGTGTTAATTCATGCATCACACGATGAAAATCTAATTAAAAAGCCTGAAGTAAATGAATGTGATGGTATAGTTTCAACCCAATGCAAGCCTCAAGTCTGCACTGTCTTGATTCCCAAGTGTGAGTGAGTTTTGGACAGCGACACAAGCAGTTCTATCACAGGGTATTGTCTTTCGATGCCGTGGAGGGGAATGAGCTGTCACAGGCTTTAACAGTAGCGGTGTCACTGCGGGGTACTGTATATCTGAGCATTGACTGGTGCGAGGTCACGCCGTACAATGAATGGGACAGTAGATCTGTGACATACAGACAAATGATGGGGGATGGGATTATCTTGTCTGGAAAGGCTTGTTTAATAAATAGGAGGAGCAGAGCGGGTGATTGTGGCATAAATGGTTCATCTTTGATTCCTCATTTCCTGCCACTGGAGTGTTTGTTATTTTTAGACCTTTTTTCCAGACAGCGGAAGGAGGTTTTTAAAATGTCAGCATGTCAGAGATGGAGTGATTATTGACAGCTTTGTGAACGCTCAGTCAGATCTGCCAATGATCTCTGCATCTCTTGCTTTGCAATGTTTCGGCTGTAATTACTTTTCTGCGCTAAACCTCAAAAAGTTGACTACTGGAAACCTGTGGCACGAAACAATTTTAGTAGAAACAAAGAGATACATATCAGCTTGCATTAATAAATAATCTCCGACTGTTTTGTCTTTATTTACGTGAATGTTGCTAGATGGACAAGAAAGGATAATCAGTGATTGGAAGACGGTAGTCATACTCACTAACCCCTAGGCCACATAGGCCCTAACCCTTCACTGGAGATTTAATGCAAGTACACTCTCCGGAAAAAGGTATGAAACTGTACCTTGTAAGGTACAATGGTCGTCATTGTGGGGGTACCCTGAAGGATTCAGTTTTGTTCAAATATTTAGACTTTTGTACTAGTAAAAGGTTTATTTTGTACCCCAAGGAATCTAATCACATGCTTGTCCATCATCCATCCATTCATACCCACTATCTTTTTATTTGATCATACATGCATTCCTTCATTATTTTTCATAAAATTTCATACTTCTTTTATCCCTCCATCTGTCCATCACAGCCGTACATCTAGTTTGGTCATCCCTCATTTATATCCATCCTAGTTCCCATCATTCTTGCCTCTCTTCATCCACCCATCTGCCCGGATTGTCAGTCTTCTGCCCCTCCATACAGCTCGCCATGCCTCCTTCCTCCCTCTTGTCCAGTCCCTCCATCCTTCTGGTCATCCCATCCCCCATTCCTCCCTCAAACTGTCCATTGCTTGACTCATCTGCTGTGACTTAAATCTTCATTGTTTACACAGTTCTCTACTTGGAGAAATTGAGCTCATTTAAGGAATTATGTTGTTGCATGAGTCATGAACGCTTTACATTCTATACTCTGTATGCAGATGATTCATCGAGTGCATGCGGGCAAACCCTGCTTCCTCCACACATCAGCAGAACACAAGCAGATTTCAAACTAATGCAGTTTGATTCGTGATTTGACATTACACTAACAGCCGGCAGGAAGTGCGGCTGATGGAAGAAGTTAACAGCTGCCTCTCTGCGAGTCCTCTTAAAGCCGCGTCAACACATCAACTCCTCAAGACTTAAGACAGGATTAGTGTGAAATTGGGCCATCTATAATTTACGGCTGGATTTTATACAATCTTTAAACAGTCGTTTTGAATGCTGTGCATATTTGATGAATTTGTAAATGATTTTTGCAGAACTGTTTAAATGAATCCATCAACACGAGAGATCGAGTTTCAGTTAGAGGTCACAAGAGCTGCAATCAAAGCTTTTGTTAGAATAAGATAAAACCAAAAGTAATTTAGACAATAATCTTATAACGTAATGGCTAACTATGACACGTCTAGCCTTTTTAAATTTTATAATTGATATATTTTACATAGATTGTATTGAACATATACATTACTCAATTAAATCTATCACAAAAAGAAATAGAGAAAACAATAGCAAAAAAACTGATAAAATAAAATAAAAAATAATACTATTACGAATAATTTCTTAAGCACCACACTTATTATGTAAATCAAAGAAAAGGTCAAAACTATAACACTATATATATATATATTTAACACTATAAAACTATAACTATATATATAGTTTTGTGTAAAATGTTGCCCCTTTGTATGGCTCATTAAAATGTTTGCTGTTTCATTCCGGTTTCGTTATTGTTATTGAAAATGTTTGGCATTCATGGTTGCTCATTCTTACAAATTAAATAATAAACACACAATTAGTGCCTCACCTCTTAAAATAGGTAGAAAAAAATAGTTTTTTAAATACAGGAAGTATCTTTTATGTATAAGGCACATTTCTCTAAGCAAGTTCCCAAAGTGCTGCAAAGTCTTTAGCAAAAATGAAAAACCAAATATCCAAAACAATTACAAATCAATAAAAGGCCTTGGAAAACAAATGCGAGACAAGTTTGGACTTAAATATAGATATTCATCCAGAACTCATTCTAAACCTGAGGTGCAACAAACACCACATTAACTGCAGTGCTTCCGGGAGTAGTGCATCCCCTTAAATTAGGGCAGTTGTGGTCTGGTAGATAAGAAGATCGACTTGCAATCGGAAGGTCACCAGTTCGATTCCCAGATCCACCGAGTTGAAGTTGGTGTGAGTGATGAAACACTTGCTCTCTATCTTCACCAATCACAGCTGTGGAGCCCTCGAGCGAGCACCAGTTCCCCGACTGCTCCCCGGGCCCCGCAACCATGGCTCCCACTGCTCCGGGTGAGTGTTCACGGTGTGTTTGTTCACTGCTGTGTGTGTACACTGGGGTGGGTTACATGCAGAGCACAAACTCCGAGTATGGGTCACTCCAGATCTGGCCCACTGATCACTTAAACACTTATTACACACAAGGTGTTCGTCTCTACTCGAGCCGGGGCATGTAAAAGAGAGAAAATAGTAGTTTCTCTACCTTTATTTTCTCTTCTCTCATAAACATAAATCACACATAAACATACACTGTTAGATTTTAGTATAAAATTGTATGAATGTGTGAATTAAAAGCCCCAAAATACAACAGGTCAAAAAGAGCCACTAACCCTGCTAAAGTAACAATAATGAAAACACCACACATGGTTTCAATTGTAAACGTGAGGAAATAACGTTAAAAACAATAAATAAAGTTTATTTGCTGTTTAAATCACTGGTTTCCTGGTGAAAGTAAACATATTTTAAGTATTTAAACATAAAATGTTTCCACCAGACCCACAAACACCGCCTGAGTAACAATAATATGAACTCCACACAAGGGTTAAGCTAATGTGTCTAACAGAAACAGCTCGACGAAGCTCATGCGACATCATTCTTTTTAATCTTATGGTGATTAAAAGTCAGCCTAAACTTTGGACTGGTCGTATAAATGTTTGCAGGGAATGAAAGGAGGAGAACATCTATCCTGCTGTGCTGTGGTCACAGAAATATTTGTGTGGAATTAGCGTGCTAGTTTCATCCACTCTTTAAGTTACATATTTATAGGATTCGCAATCTGTTACTGCGGATTACATTACACTCCGGCATTCATTTGCAAGCACAAATTGTGGTTGTTTGCCACAGGCTCAATTATTTCTCCGTATTAAAGCAGCCTATCTCCTGGAGCTCAGACAACACCTTGGGAGAATCCTCAAGATAATGAGCAGAGACTAAATTAGTTGGCTGCATTATTACATGATGTGAGATGCATTGAAATTAACGCTGAATAGTAAACAACAGGAAACTGGTGTACAGGTATTAAACATTGTTGAAAGTAAAATGTCACTTTTTTAATAGATATTTATAAGTATGGAAACTATATAAGCTCCAAATGAGATATCCTTTTGTTTGAACAAGTTAAACCGATAAGTCCACAGAGGTATTTCAGAACTCAAAAAGAGGCAGAGCTCAAAAACTAGGCATGAACCAGAAACCGAATTCTTGAAAGAGTACTCTACACTCACTAGGAGCAGGTCAAGCACGGTCTTCAGAGGAAAATGTGCAATGAGCCAGTTCTGAAAGGCTGCAGGAGCTACTGACATTATGAAGCACGCAGGAAAATTCTCAAAACTATTTTTTTAAAAGGTAAAAAACATTAGATTTTATGGAGTACAAAGCCCCTTATTTTTATAGTTTTTTTTACTTAATATTACTCATTTATTATATCAATTTTTTAAATTATATTTAATCTTAAAATAAATTGGGCTAAAATGGTTGCAATCACTCTTAAATACAGTGGTACCTCTCTATAATGTGATGCACCTTTTCACACCTTTTTTTTTCGTCTGCATTTATGCATATTTTTTTCAGTGCCATCTTCCCAATGGTACTCACTGCAGAGGCAAACCCTGGAGCTCCCGGCCCCACACCAATACCATTACTCACAGTCTAGAAGCTTGGATATTGAGTCCATCTTTAGAATGTTCTTGTTGCTGATGCTGAGAACAATCCTGTTGAAGGCTGAGTTGACATAAGCGATACTTTATATTATCTGAAAACTAAGGACAGGAGAGGTCTGGAGCGGCATATGATAAGAAGACAGAGATCAAGATAAAAGAGCGTATTTTGCGAAGTACGAAGTTAGACCCCCCCCAGGTTTGAGCTGTCCAATGACAATGAAGTGAGCCCTCAGAGGTCGTTCTGGAAACATGAGGGAGGAAGGGAGTGGGGTAGGTGTGATTTACCACAGAAATATTATCTAAACCGGGAAAAAAACATTGAATACATCTGTTATAGTATATTTTGTGTAGAAAAGACAATATTTAGATTCAAATATTTTAAGGTAACAATTTTATGAAAAATAAAGACAATGGAATGCTTTGTGGAGCACAGAGCACATACGTTTTCAACACCAATTTGTTTTATTACTTTATTTTCTTAATGTATTATATTATTAACAGGATTTATTTGTTGTACTCCAGTACAGTTACTTAGGTTCTTGAAGCTTGGATTTTGAATCTATCTTTAGGATGTCCTTTATGCTGATGATTGAGATGAGCAATGAGTGATGTGTTGTATTGTCAGAAAACAAAAGAAATGTAGGCCAAAGCCTAACTAGACAAAAGAGGGCTGGAGCTACTCATCTCACATGCTGCTCTGTGTAGACAGATCATGAAGAACAGAAGAGCATATAAGAAGATCAAGAAAAAGGACGGTGTTCGGTTTTTAAAGTCTTTTAAAGGTTTGATGACGATAAGGTAGGCCCCCAGAGGACATTCTGGCGAGGTGAAGGGGTCAGGTGTACGGGAGATTTAATTTACCAACAAAACATTATCCAAACAAACATAATACAGTTTATTATTTATTTTTTTTAAGATTTTAATTGTGCTGTAATTTTGGAAACGTTGAAATTTGACTGACACTTTTAAGGGAAGGGATCTTTTTCCATTTTAAACAGTTAGTTTTTTGCTTTTCAACTAAAAAATGTATAAAAACCATCCCCTTCAGTATACACAGTTAAGAACACTTCCTCGCCATCTAAACATCAAAGCATTTACTTGAATGAGAAACAAAAGACCTCAATGGAAAAAAACTACACTACAGTGTGATGCTTAGGTTCAATGTGTGTATCAATCACTTGACAGTAGAATGCGCTCAGATTTTGGTGAGTGTAAGTGAAAGCAGTAATCGTTTGAGAGTCCTGATCACAAACTAAGCTTCAAGCCACTCAGCAGAAGCTTTTAAAGTGGTATCAAGCTGATTCAGGAATGTCAAAGTTTTCAGTCATAAACTCGAGTATACTCAGTTAAAATTTTGGGATAACACTTGCAATACGATTTTCCACTACTTGCAAGTTTAAAATTGTGTATTATGAGGGTTTATGCAGTATAATCAAGCCATCACTTCAATCATAATTTGGTGCGAAATCCATTAGACGAACCGCAACATGAGAAGTCTTCGAGTCATCAAGTCTGAATGTCATCTTTAAGGTTGAGAAATCGCTCATTTCACCGAAGGATCATTTCCCAAAAGATTGATTTGATTTATGGAGACTAAATCATGGGAAAGTTGTGCAACTGCATTTGCTCCCTTTTTCTCTCAAAGTTGACTCGGTCAGATGAAGGCAGGGGCAATTTCTGAAAGTGCACTTGTCCCCAGGCCACTGTTTATAATTCTGTGTGTACATGTGTGCTGGATTGCTTTAGTTTTATACAAATGGATTCTCTGCACGTCAAAGCGTCTGAAATCTATAAAAGATTCATTAGCGCTCTATTCCTGCTCCTGTGCTATAAAACATTTATTCCTCTTTCTCTCACTCTCTATTTCTGTCTCTTTAAATATAAGTAAACTCACAATATGTGGGGCTTCTTATGAAATCTGATTATGTTCGCTCTTTATTTCCTTGTTGAACTTCAGTCAAACTATAAGACAGAATTTATAGTTTAAATGAAAAAAAACAAGGCTTGTTTCATTTTTTTCTAAAATACATTTTCGCTTGTCTGCATGTTTCCTTTTATAGAGTTAACAGACTGAACGATGCAGACACATACCGGTTAAATGTTTAATTAAATTTCATTTGTGTCTTGCTTTTAATAACCCGATTGTATCGAAGCACCCAGGGTGCTGCTGGCAATTTTGGGCCCCTGAAAGACAATTATTTTGAGTCCCAGGCTCCCCCAACACAGATGTGCCCACCGTGCTTATGGAGAAACATAGAATGACTAGTTTTGTAGGTTATGAAATAAGCTGTTGAGCACAATGTTTGGGTTCTTTTCAAGGTTCTTTGTGATGGCTCCTTGGATAAATCTAAGAGGTGTAAAACAACCTCCTGACTTTCCTGGATTTCAGGTAAAATGCATACATTAGAGGCATTTAACCCCTTCAGACCTGACTCTTTTGTCTTACTCTATTTAGGCTTGGAAAAAAACATTTTGCACATTTTAAATATCGTTGTTATTTGTTTAAGTTAAAAACAGATCTAAAATGCAGAACATCTCAAATTATTATATATTTTTTTTCTGAAAACTTTTTATGTAGAATATCAATAAAATAACTGAAAAAATCTTCACATTAGTGTTCCTTTGCGCCTCGTGAAATTATAAAACAAAATGTGCTTTTCACAGAATGACCAATTTTCATCATCAAGAGAGTACAGGCTTCAAACGGAGTGAAACTCTCCAAAGGCAAATAAAAACCTCAACAAAAGCGCAGAGAAAAAAAAACGTTGAAACCTTTCAGCGAAGAAAGACCGTCATGGTGACTAATTCTTACAATACACATATACACAATTAGTGCTTCACCTTTTAAATGCTTTAGAATAAACTGTAAAAAAATAACTACAATTCTATAAACTTATAAAGCCCAATTTTCTAAGGTCCCTCCCTGTTAAGTTAACCCTTGCATGTTTTATATTTAGAATTTAAATGTTAAACTAGATAAGCTAAATATCACGTTTCTTGCGAAAACTGTCTGTTTCAAAGAGCAGATTGGAAGATGTGCTGTTTTGTACTCCTATGAAAGCGTTACCCCGGTCACTAACGGAAGAAATCACGTCTAACCAAACTCTGTTTTCAACACAGTGCAGCGCAGTGCTTGGTGTCGAGCTTGACTTGAACGGCGACCCCTACACTATCTCAGCGGGAGGAAATTGTGCCGTATTGAAACAGATTGTGCATGAAACACCAGGAATAGACTGTCGGTCAAGCACTAAGAGAGGAGATCCTCGCCGCTGTTTACCCAGGAGAAAAACTGCTTATTAAAAAAACACAGAAAAAAACATGGATTCAAAGTGGTCATCAAACAGAGAGGACACTTTTGTAGGTTGGCCAGCAAACATGCTCACCAGCCTAGAATCCAAATTGTTTTTGACAATCGATGGTCTTGTCTGTTTTAGAGTCCGCTGATTAAATTTCCCCACATAAATGTTCTTTTCAACAACTTTACCGTGTTCAGCTCGAGCACACCAAGGCTTGCTCCGAGAAAGTGATTTAAGTTCATTTGAAGTTCTCTTGGTGCTAGTCTATCTGTTTCTAGTCTCTGAATTTACTGATATTGAGGATTCTCTGTTATATAGTCCAGAGATAGACTTTGGTGTATAGTTCTTTGTACAAGGGTTTTACATGTTGAGTTCTCATCTCATCTCTAGTAATTCACTGCTGGCTTGCTAATGTTAGCCACTGGGCCAATCAGCATTTAGGGGCTGGTGTTACTCACTCAGATGAAGGTACAAGAGATGGAAAAGTTCTACTGATGTCTCTAGATCCTGGCATGAGAGCTTTTAACAATTTAAGATTTGACATTTTTTTTTACATTTTAACTCTAAGAAAATGAGCTTTAAGTAAAAGTCAAAGCTTTTTGAGCCTTGAAAATTTCTGTGTTGTTTTAGTGTTCCCTCAACTATTATATATCAACTTGTAAGGCAATTTGTGGTCCGTTAAGCCCACACCTCTCTTGCTTTTTTAGTTGTTGATTTTCACCAATTGTGACGTTTATTTTCTCTTGCCCGTTTAATAATTAAAATTAAATATTTGACCCCTCTCGATTATCACTGCACCCTAAAAAAGTAGAAGTGCACCTCGTGTTCCTCCTACTTCCATGCTTCTGTCACGCCCCTTGCTGGATTTTTTTGTTGGCACACCAATTCCACCAATTTTTGAGGAATACATTTATCTTTTGGTAACAAAAAACACTTTTGGCCCGGGACATCCCAAACACACTTTCTTTTAATTGTTTATGTGCCGGTTTAATTCCGGATCATTCAGTGTTTGCTTTCTTCATTGAGATGAGCTGCATTAGCGGTTCATCTGATTGGTTTGTGTGGAGTGCGACCAATGGGCGTGGCTACGTTCACTGAGCTGTTTTGAGCTCACATAAAAAGAAAATAGGATTACACAAACATGCATGAATATGATTTGAGGCATGTTTTTGATGGTGGAACAATACTAATACTAACTAATAAAGTTAACACCAATTTGCCATGAATAATGGCTTTTATTTTTTTATTTTTGAACACTAATTTTTTGTTGTGTTTATTTTTATTTGAAAAGGTTCTCTCTAAGTGAAATATTGGCACTCCTCCCTCTCCCTCTCTGTCTCTCTGTCTCTCTCTCTCTCTGTCTCTCCTCTCTCTCTCTCTCTCTCTCTCTCACACTCTCTCTCTCTCTCTCTCTCTCTCTCTCTCTCTCTCTCTCTCTCTCTCTCTCTCTCTCTCCTCTCTCCTCCTCTCTCTCTCTCTCCCTCTCTCTCTCTCAAGCGCGCTCCCGGCGCCACAGTCTCTCCGTTCCTATTGCGCGGCGGCTGCACGGACTCTCATCTCTTTGGAATACTTCTCCGTCCTCTGGAAATGTCTCTCTCAGCCCTCCCGGAACCTTCAGTCCTGTAGTTCACTCCTCGCGGGTCCCGTGTAGCACCGGCCAGCTCTCGGCGAGCCTCCTCCGGACGCGAGCACGGAAGAGAACGCTCGGAGTTTGTTTGGATCTAACTCTGATTGCGTCTCCGCACAAATGCCCGACGGACGAAGCTCCGGGAGACGCCGCTCTCCGTCCCGCGCCCGCAAGCTGAGCGTCGGGTAAACTTTCCGCGGCGGAGCTTCACCTGAGCCTCGCAGATCCTTCCCTTCCAGCAAGGAAAAGAGCCGAGCGACGAGGAGCTTTTTCTGGGATTAATTTGTTCACTGGATGTATCCACGCATCATGAGGAGTTTAATTACTGACGGTGAGTCATTCGGATGTTTTTATGAAGTTATTCGGGTTATTCCTGTTTAGTGGCGCGTTATAGCTGTCCCGTTCGCCGCGCGCGTCCTCGGAGGCTTCTCACGGACACCAAAAGGTTTACTGCAGCAAGTAATGCATCTTGATGTGCGCCGTCATCCTGACCATTAAAATATCCTATCTTACAATCGCTACCCCGATCTTAACACGACGTCCTCGCGACGTTTGCTTTTACGCCCTTTTCTAACACTTTCTCAAATCTTAATTTGACTTCCTCTGTTTTCCATCTGAGGACGTTCATACTAAATCATTTGCTGGTTTCAGCGTGGACGCATCTTCTCTGTGTATTTTGCATGGTTGAGCTCGATTAGTAGGCAGACTTTGTTGGTATTTCCACTTGTGCTCCTCAGAAAACACACAGTAGACACTTGTGCTCCTCAGAAAACGTGATATTTAAATCACTTGAGTATTTATGTTAGGTGCAGGTGTGCTGGAAGATGCACGTCCCCTTCGGATAAAGTCTAAACGGCATTTTTGGTTTA
Organism: Danionella dracula; assembly: GCA_900490495.1. NCBI lineage: Eukaryota > Metazoa > Chordata > Actinopteri > Cypriniformes > Danionidae > Danionella > Danionella dracula. The sequence continues at coordinate 210,877 of UELW01000766.1, read as the reverse complement.
ACTTGTTAATTGATGGTCTAATGTGACACTGCCGTTTGTCTAGTCAATCACCTGAGGTCATGTGATTCATTTGCATATGGTGCTGGGGGCGTGGTCATGATCTTTCACACCTGATTGTCTGATTAGGCACGTCCTTGATGAATGGTGAATGAATGCCGGAAATTGATAGCTTGTGTTTTGAGTTTCGAAATATTTTTTTACGTTTTATCCTCCTTTTTTATTATATGATGAAATATGTAATTCAGACTTTTTATATATAATTCTTGTTACTTAGAAACATTGGAAGGGAAACTGAAATTTTAAATAGGAAGTTAGTTACTAGCTTCTGTCTGGTTGTTGGAACATGTTTTTTAATCAAACGTCAGTTGTTTTGTCAGAACTCGGGAGCAGTTTTCTTTTGCTTTCTCCTTCCAGCAGAAAGACTTGAACCTCGCAGGTTTAAACCGAGCTGGATGTCGCCCGCGCGCTGTCCGCGGTGCTGAATCCTAGAACAGAAAGTCCCAGAGCTTCCTGTTTTGCTGTTTCCAACCCAAAGAGGACAGCAGAGCTTTATTAAGGCGCCTTGGAAAACAGCTGAACTTAAGCGTGCTATTTCTGGCCCAATTAGGAAATTTCCTCTCACAAAGAGAGGAAGTGTGTTGTTTGGCCCGCACCTGAGAGCTGGAGAGCAGATCGAACCAAAGAGCGCATTCAATAAAAGATCTGGAGCAGCTTTGGGAGAAGCTGAAAGCAGAAGTGCTCCACCCTTTTTCACGGGAAGAATCTCGAAAGAAGGGTTTGGACCTCTTTAGCAGAGAAAATGCAGTCCTGGACTCTTACATGTGTTGTTTTCAAATGTTTTGCCAAGAAGTTAACATTTCAGTGGCATTTCAACTCTTCATGTGCTAATAATAGATGAAAAGGGACCATAAATTGCAAATAAATAATGAATTTTGAATGAAGAATTGATGAAAAAATTTGAAATACAATAAAAAACAAAAACAAAATGCAAACAATAAAGCAAAACGAGCAAGTAATCTATACATTTAATTTATATACAATTAATATATTAATTAAACACAATAGCTAGACATAAACATTTCTTATTTTAATTGAAAAGATAAATGAGCAGATATTTAACTGTAGGGAAAAAATGATAATTAAGAACTTAAATAACATAAATAATATAAAAAGAGTTCAAAAAGTAACTGCAAAAGCACCTGACTAAATAAATATTTAAATGTTTAACCGCAAATGTAAATACATAGATGCCTCGAGATATTAAATTCTTCGTATGCTGGATTCTTTGTATGTTGAAGCAAGTTGTACATGTATACCTAAAAATAACATGGAAAACCAGAGAAAATGTAAGGAATCTTCCTTAAACGTACACATTATAAATGTAATAAATAATAATAAAACAATGAAAACAGAATAAAATAATGAACAATAATAAAAATATGCTTTGCCAAAAAAGCAACATGAAAAGATTCACAAGTTTAGCACACCAACATGAAACAGAAAGTGTGCATGAAGAGAGAGAGAGAGAG